>CAUYRH010029622.1:0-20829 GCA_963574655.1 Perodicticus potto
ATCCAAACTCAGCCAGTCTGTCTCTTTATCGTGACTCTGGTCATGACTCTAGGCACGTACCACTCCTGGCAGAGAAGAAAGTATAAGCAAAGCACTGAGATGGGGACAGTCAATGGCATTTTGGGGAAATGGGTACTTTTCTAAGGTGGTTGACTTAGGGAAGGAGACACAGGAAAGGTAAGCACATTCTATGACGACTGTAAAGCCTTTGCTACAGTCTTGGCTTGGCAGATGTCTAGCACAGAATAGTAATTAGACTCATGGGCTCTGAAAATAGGGGCTGGGTCTTAAAAATGATTCTAGATGACCTACTGTTTGAGTCAGAATAGCTTAGGTTATACTGTAATAAAGCAACAATCTGAAAGTCTTAACAGCTTAGAACATAAAAGCTTTCTTGCTCCTGTTATATAATCATTGTGGCTCAGCCGCCGGGTTCTCTTTCTTCTGCACTGTCCTCACTCGGACCCAGGCTCTGGAAAAGAGAGTGCTGGTCGGCCTCATGCCAGGAATTAAATGTTATAGCCCAGAAGTAATTTGCCATTTAGAAAGGGCAGAACTGGTCACGTGGTCCCCCAAATCGCAAAAGGATCAGGAAGTGTCAACCTTCCACATGGCCAGGCAAAAGCCAGAAATGTTTGCTGAGCTGCACTAATGAAGACCACATAGCTAAGCTGCATTAAGTAACGGTGAAGCACACAGTGAAAAACTGATTACCTTTCTGATCCCATTGTAGCTTTTAGCTTATTTCAAGGAGAAAGTCTTATTTCAGTTTGGTGTTCCTGGATCACTGACACCTTTATAACATTTGTTAATCACTCTTTTCATCAGTGGAGAACAGAATTAAGTCTTTGAACAGCAACAGTATCTAGCTAGAATTTACTAACGTTATTTGGTTTCCTTGCTTTTGTTTTTACCTTGCTTAATGAATTTTTCATTAATGGTAGTAATAAGAAGTTTCCTTTGAGGAGAAAAAAATTAATGTAAGTAAATAAAATACTACAAAGAACATAGTGAGCTTTAGAGTCAGAAGGCCTGGGTTCAAATCTTAATTCCTCTGTTTAGTAGTTGCTTGACCTTGGACATGGAATTGAACCTCTCAGTTTCCTCATCTATAAAATGGCCGTAACACGAGTAACCATACCACAGGATTGTTGTGATATGTTGGTCAAGCTCTTACCACACTGCAGTTACTATCTAGCAGTTACTACTAGCAATTATTATTATCCTCTCTGGCGTCAGGGAAGGCTCTATGGCAGGCTGTTATCTCTGCTTAGGGTAAAGGTAGATGCACATCCTTGAATGCAGCATGACTTTGTGGACAGGGAGAGGACCCCAGCAAGCTGGGGCAGCCCCCTCCCCTTCCCTGCTCAGTCTCTCCCTGCAGGTGCCTGTGCTGAACCTCTGGCTGACAGCTGTGTTTTCTCTGCTTGGCAAGGTCTTAACCATAAACAGCAGAAATCAGCTGACCTCCCGCCCCTAGAAAGCCTCACTCCAGGGGCCTGGGTGAGAAAAGGCTCCTTGTGTCTGGGGCAGGGTGGGCTCTGCATTCCTCAGACCCAACCACTTGGGCAGATTTGCTCCTGGAATGCAGATGGAGAGCCTGGGGCCCCCAACCAGAAATAGTATGGCATGGGGCTGCTTTGCTATGCTCTCCCCTCTTGCTCCAGGGAGGGGCTTACCTTCAAGGGCCCTGCTGGTGCCTTGAGGAGTGAGGGTTAGAGCAGTCTGGATAAAGCATGGCATGCCTCCTTGGAAAAATGGTCAAGTTCTTCCCTGCTTAGTTCTGATTCAGGCATTTGGGGTCTTGATTTGGAGCCTGGTTCTGGGGCCCCAGTGTACAGAGGCATGGACTTGCATTTGGAAAGAAATGAACACGCTTTAACATGACCTGAAAGGTCCTGCTGCTCCTTGCCCTCATCTCCTGCTGCTCTCCTCCCCCTGCAGTCCTGCCTTCTCCTGGGCCTGGCACTTGTCTTGCCCTTGCCCCTGCCATGCCCAGAACTCTCCTACTGCCTCCTCACCAGGCTAGCATTGCCTCTTAGTTCAGCCCCGTCTCAGGAAACATCATCTCCTCAGAGAGGCTGCCCGGCCATGCCATCTACAGGGGCCTCTCCTGTCACCCTCTATCAAGTGTTTCATTTTCTGGCTTGTTACTCATTTGTCTGTTTATTGCCTCACTTTCCCCCACTAGAGTGTAAATTCCATGATGGCAGGAACTATGACTGTTACTGTCTTTATTTTCTCTGCTCAGCAAAAGCCTCAGCTATGAATATCAGCAACTAGGTGACCCCCAGTCTGCAAAAATTCCTGAGGTCATTCCCCCTACCCTACCCCATAAGTGCTCAATAAACATTCATTAAATGGAAAAATGAGTGAACAAGTAGATGAACAAATAAAGGATATTGTGAGAAGAGACCGTGGATAATATTTACTATGATCTTAATAACCACCTCCAAGTCCTGAGAGCTTTCTGTGTCCTGTCCTGTACTAAGTGCAGCACATATGTTATCTCATTTAGTTCTGCAATAGCAGTATTGACTTTCTTATTTTCACATTTTCAGAGATCCAGAGAGGTTAAGCAACTTACGAAGGTTACTCAGTAAGACAGTTGGACTCCAACCTCAACCCAGGTTTGTCTTGTGGCAAAACTTGCTCTTAACACCTCCCTGCCACTCAGAGGTGGGGAGGGGTTTGCTTAAAAAGCGGTGAAGAGAGTGTCAGAAAGCCTTCTTACTGCCTCACACTGGGCTCTCCCAGCCCAGACAGTTGCTAACACCTCCTACTTTGTGCAGAGAGCACTCAGGGTCAGTATCCAGCTTCCGGACAGCTCAGAGGCAAACTGTGGTTTCTCTGAGTCACCAGGATCCCTGTGGCCCATAGGTCAGCTCCCAGGCTGTCAGGTCATGATCTGAGGCCACTCATCGACTGACTCTTTTCAGTCTAGCCTAGCTGGAGGAAGTGCCAGGCTCACCAAGGTACATGGGAAGGGCCCTGAGGCTGAGCTGTGTTGCTCTCAGCCACAAAGAATGCTGCTGACTCATAGCAGCAGGCAGGCTGAGGTGACTCAGGGGTCATACGAGCACAGCCCCTCAGGAGAGGGGGAGCCAGAGAGAGGGTCTCCTGGTGGAATGCAGGCCCCAGCTCACGGCTTTCTCCACACTAGTGGTTGTTGTTACCTAGCTCAATGACTTAGACAGCCCTTCCCCTCAATTTCGGCTTCCGGGTCTGTGCACAGAGCAGATGCAGAGGATGGTCCATGATGGGCCCAGATAATGGGTTAAGGGTTAATGGGTTTCATTATGGGTGAAGATAATGAAAGTGGGTGAGAACCAGGTGATGCGGGGCTTCTAATGCCAATGTGAAGAATCAAGACTGGACTTTGCTGTGCCTTGGGAGAGTTGGGAGTCCTGAATTCCAGTCCTGCCCTTCACACTGGCTCATCATATGACCTTGGTAACTTTTCCTTGGCTCTCTGAGGCCCCTTTCCTGCATCTATCAAAAGCCAGCTTCTGATGGGCACAATATCCTGTCACCAACTTGACTTTGTCTGCACTCTGGCCTCTATTGATGCCCTGGCCACCATCTCTGCCTCCTTATTTCAAAGGCCTGTTTAGCTGCCTCTTCATCAAAGAAGGCTTTTGGAATCTTCCATTCAAAATTAATCTCTCACAGATACTGAAATGATGGCATGAATCTTCATTTGATGACATAAAAAATGTCCAAGATATATTAAGTTTAAAAAAAAAGCAGGAGACATAATAAAATGCATAAAATGTGTTTTTATCCATATATGTGTTTCTATAAGTGGAAATGCATAGGAAAAAAGATCCTAGTAGGATATATATAAATGTTAACTATGACAATCTCTGAGTCATGTAGATTATGTTGATCTTTATTTTTTCTTAATATTTTTAGAGATTTTCTAAATTGCATGCAACAGACATGTTGTTTTTATAACCAGCAAGACAAAAGAGCTTCTCCACTTCTCCTAAACTAAGGCCGCAGTGCTGGTTCTGGCTGGGGCCCTAAATTGTGTATGTTTATGTAATTCCCTTCTTATCTCTAGGCCTCATTTCTCTCACTGATAAAATGAAGTTGTCATACTCTGCCATCTCTTAAGTTTATGCTCTTCAATAGAACTCCCGAAAGTGAAGGAAAAGTTCTATATCTTTGCCTTCCAATTTGGTACCTTTAACTAGTTCTTGAAAGATAGCTATTGCTATCTAGGGACCGAATTAATTTAAATTTCAATAGCCACATTTTGGCCTCCATATTCAAGAGTAGTTCTAAATTATCTCCTAGCTCTGATGTTTGAATGGGCTACCTCTTATTTATTAAAACTAAAGCTTCATTTTTTTCCAGCAGAGAACACTGTTTTCCACTCTTCAGGAATGTGTAGGTGACTTCCGCCAATTGCAATCCTAGGACTCCAATGGGGGCTGCCCTTTCTTTTGTAGATCCCACCCCCAAACCCTGTTGACTGGTCAGGTTGAGTGTCTGACCCAAGATTACCCAATCACAGTTCCCCTCCAGAACTTTGAAATTTTATTTTGGTAGAATTCACATAACCTAAAATTAACCATTTAAAGCCAACAATTCAATGGTATTTAGTGCATTCACAATGTTGCACAGCCACCACTACCACTTCTACCTAGTTCCAAAACCTTTTTATCACCTTCAAAGGAATACCACACTATTCTCTCTTTGCCCTAGACCTTGCAATCACCAATCCACATTCTCTCTCTATAGATTTACCTACTCTGGATATTTCACCAAAGTAGAAACATTATATGAACTTAGGTGTGTGGTTTCTTTCACTTAGTATAATGTTTTTGAAGTCTGTCATTTATTTTTATGGTTGACTAATATTCCATTGTGTCTATTTACCACAATTTGTTCATTCATTCATCCATTGAAAGGACATTTGGGCTGTTTCCACCTTTTGCCTATTGTGAATAATGCTACTGTGGACTTTCACGTACCAGTATCTGAGTCCCTGTTGTCAACTCTTTTAGGTAATACCTAGGAGGGAAATTGCTGGGTCATGTGGTAATTCTATGCCTAACTTTTTGAGGAACCATCAAACTGTTCTTCACAGTGGCTGTACCATTTTACATCTCCATTATCAGGCTGTGAGTTGTCTGGTACATTTTAGCTTGGCCCAGAGAGTGGCTTTTAGTTCCTTCCTGGTCATCCTGAGGTATATTTGTCTGGAAGATGACAATAACATCCAAAGAGGGTAAAGGTAAAGGATGGAAAGAGTTCAGCTCATCTCTGAAGTTTTGCTCTATCCTTTTTCCTTGTTATTACATAAGTCAGGGATTCCTCCTTCTTGCCCAATCTTCCCTTTCTGTCACCCAAAGGCTCCTGTATAAGTGCTGGATTCAGAATCTCGATGGCTCAAGTTGTATTTGGAGGTGCTCTACTAAGTAGGACCCTTCACAACATCAGCTACCTCATCCCAGCCTGAATCCTGTGATCAAATCACTCTTTGGGTTCCTCTGCTCCTCCCCAGGCCCTGAGCCAAGAGTCCAGACAGAATCTTAAGCAAAATTTGACCCTTGGTGGTCAGTTGATTGGAGAGTCAGCCAAGGAGGCTGGTGGTAAAGGCAGAAAGGCAATGGGGAGGTAGGCAGAGAAGAGAGCTGGGGTTCCTCTGAGGACACTGTGGAGCAAGGAAACGAAAGGGATGCTGGAGGCTGGGCTGGGGGGAGGAGGAGGAAAAAGTGGAAAGAAAAACCAAGTGGAATTGCCAATGTTTAGATGGCCTTTCACAGGGTAATTAGGTGGTTCATCTGTTCGTGACCAAATATGAAAGCAGCATCCTTGCAGGTTCTGAGTGGAAATAACTCCAATTCACTTTCTGGATGAGGGGAAAAATGGGAAGTGATGACGAAGGGCCATTTTGGAGGTAGAGTCCAAGTTACTCTGCTCCCTTAATTCTTTAGAATCTCAGATCCTAGCCTAGGTTCACAGGAGCAGAGCCCAGCTGGTTGTTTTTCTAAATAGAATCTGGGGAGCACACGTAGTCCCAGGACAGGGAAGTCCTAGCAGCAGAGGACAGAAGAAAGGCCCAGACTCAGAAGCAGAGTGACGTTTGGAGGATAAGGACAGTCTCTGAGTGCCGTCTCGGGTGTACTCTTGACAGGATAAAGTTTGGTAATCATTTTCTATACATAAACTGAACATAATCCACCCTTTCCTCTTGCATGGTTAATTAAATTTTTCTTTAAAATTTTTGATGGCTGGAATGCATAAAACATGAGACTTCATACATGCATAGATTCAGCACTACTGCTGCAGGTTTGTGGCCTATAGACCCAGGTCTACTGATTCATTCTATTTCATACGTATATTAGTTTGCCAGGGCTGCACAACAAAGTACCACAGACTGGGTGGCTGAAAACGATGGAAATGTATTGCCTCCCCTTTCTAAAGGCTGAAGTCCAAGATCAAGGTGTCGTAGGGTGAGTTCCTCTGAGCGCTGTGTGGGAGAATCTGTTCATGACTCTCTCCTGGCTTCTGGTGATGTGTTGGCTATCTTTGGTGTTCCTTGGCTCATAGCTGTGTCACCCCAGTCTCTGCTTTCATCTTCACTAGGTGTGTTCCCTCTGTGGATCTGTCTCTGTGTCCAAATTTCCTTTTTAATAGAGAAACCAGTCATATTGGATTAAAGGTGCACCCTAATGACTTCATTTTAACCTGATTATCTCTATAAAGACCCGATTTTTAAGCAAGGTCACATTCTGAGGTACTTGAGGTCAAGGCTTCAACATATCTTTTTTGGGGGAGAGAGGAGGTACCCATAACTACGCGATGCTCATCAAAAAGGGGGAAAAAGGTTATAGTGCATTTATAATGGTATGCACTGTATTATAGAGAATATTCTTCACAGGAAATAATTCCCATTTTGTTTAAGCATCCCTGAACACTGAGTCCTCTGCTTACAATTTTATTTCTGATAATTAGAAGAATTTTCAACAGCCTAGCTAGCTCCTGGCTCCCTAGATTTCAAATTGTCTCTCTTCTCCAACACTCATACTTCTGTTACCAGGTATTGGAAGACACTTTCACATTTCCATCCAAGCTCTGAGCCTGCACCTTTGTATCCTTATGCCAGGTGAGTCAGCTCAGTAAACAGCAAGAAATTTCTGGAAGTCATGTTTATACCGAGACAGCCAACTTAACTGTATCTCTACCTGCAATTCAACACCCCCCAAGCCAGACCCCCGAAATGCCACGGACCTTTTAAAGTCATGTGACATATGGGAAAATGACAGCCAAAAATGATAGTGATCGGAGTGAAAAGAGTCATTGATCACAGCTGATTGCAGTTAGTGACTTGCTCAAATTTCACAGAAGTATATGATCACACAAACACATTGCCAGGGCCCCCCACAGGGTTTAGAGAGGGGCCTGTGCTACGGAGAGGTCTGGATGCTTAAGCTGTACTAGTTTCATGGTCAGTCTGCCTCAGAATGAGTGCTTCTCCTTATCTTAAAAAAATCCCACAGGCGTTCATCAGAGAAAGACTTACTCATCCACCATATGCCAGGCCCTGTGCTAGGAGCTGGTGAGGCAGAGACAAACACAGCAAGCTGAGTGCAAATCCAACTTCTAGACATCACAATCACCTGGAGAGGCTGGGTTCTCCTAAGGATGGCTCACTGGATAAAGGAAAAAACTAGCCTCAGATCAGGCTATAAAACGGGGGCTTTCCATTTGATAAGTGTATTGAAAGCTCCCATGAGAATAAGCCTCTTTGCAGGAGAATCTTGTAGCTGCAGTGCCCTTTAACAATCAGAGTTCCAGACTAAAAGGAAGTCTATCCATTAAGCCAGGAGCATGGGAACTGACACGCTCAAATGAGGGCCGGGAGCCATGCTGCTCCTGGGAAGCTATGCCCTGCTTGGAGTCCTGAACCCAAAGGACTAAAGCCTCAGCCTCCAGGTCCAACCTCTAGCTTTGGCCTGGAACCTTCCTGCTGAGCACAAAATCACTAACCCCTACGCCAGCCCTTTCTGCCAGTGACCAACTGATTCCAGCAGCCTGCCCCAGCTCCAGCCCAGGCTCATTTGGGGCCACAACACTCTTATTCATGTGAAGGACTCATATTTGGAGGCATTCTCCTCTCTGAGCCTCAGTATCTTCCTATGGTAAGAGGGGTGACTATGGGCTATCAACTCCAAGAGGGCCAGATGGTTTGTCTTATCCACCCCTGTAGTCTCAGCCCAGGGGAAGTGAAAGGCACTAACTAGTTGTTCAATGCGTGCTTATCCTTGACTCGCCTGTGTGTGGAGGAGACAGCACACATGCAGTAGCTCATGCTCACGCAGGAGCAAGTGACAGACACTAGCACAAACCAGCGTACAAGAGAAGGACTAATTGGAGTCCAGGAATGGTTCTAGCTTCAAGTATGACTGAAAAGGATTCCGGTGCTCAACTGATGCTCTTAAGAATCTGTCACCACCCTCTCACTTTGCTTTCCTCTCTGTTACAATTAGCTGCAGATAGGTCCAGGCCTCTCATCTTCTTTCTCAAAGATCAACAAAAAGAAACAATCTTTTTCTCCAGAAATCATCTAAAAATCTCAGAATTGAGTCCCACCAGGCAGTCTTGGGTCACTTGTCCATTACTGACTTAATCACTGTGGCCACGATGTTCTACCAAGCCTGTTCCTGCAGTCACTCACCAGCGGGGAGTAGTTCGTGGGGGAAAACCTGGGTTCTGTCACCAGGAAAGAGGAAATAACTACAGGTCAGGCAGCAGGTACCCACCATAGCATTTGACTAAAGTCTGAACATTTAGGCAAATTTTGACCTCTCTGAGTCCCAGTCTTTCCATATGTCACTGATGACAGTGGTGACAGTAACAAAATCCCTACCTTTTTTACATCCTAGAGCAGCAGTTCTCAACCTCTGGGTCTTTATCCCTTTAGGCGTAGAACAACCCTTCACAGGGGTCACCTAAGACCATCCTGCATATCAGATATTTACATTACGATTCATAACAGTAGCAAAATTACTGTTATGAAGTAGCAACGAAAATAATTTTATGGTTGGGGGTCACCACAACATGAGGAACTATATTCAAGGGTCATGGCATTAGGAAGGTTGAGAACCACTGTCCTAGAGCTTTTGTGAGGTCCAAATGAGATCGTCAGTTACAATAAAAGCTAACATTTATTGAGGCATCACTAGGCCTCTGGCTGTGTGCTAAGTAAATGCTTTACACATTTATTTTAATCTTTACAACAATCCATCTTCCTGATGGGAAGCAGGTTGGGAGAGGTTACAAGGCTTGTACACTGTCACACGGGTAGGAAGGGTGGAGCTGAGGTTTAAAGCAGTGCCCTCAAGCGTGAAGCTATATATAAACTGTAAATAATTTTACAAGCACAAGGGATTATTAGTAACGGTCTGTACTGTTAATAATAGTAATTTTTTAAATCTCTGAAAGGGAAATTCAAATAAATTCAAACAAATGTTTGTTTAGTACCTACTATGGGCCGATCACTCACCAGGGGCTCAGAAGGAGACACATAAACAACCGTGAAACAGGCAGACTGTGATCTAATAGAGCCATAAACACACCCCAGGGGAGTGTGGAGAGCAAGAGATTAACTTCTTGTGGGAGGGGAGAAGGAAGGGGTCTGGAAAGTTCTCTTGGAAGAGGTGGGGTTTGAACAGGGTTTTAAAGATTAAAGTATTTCAACAAAGGGCCAAGGGAGAGAAAATAAACTTTTAAGGGACCTGGAAGAATCTAAAGACCCAGAACAGAGTTCTCGGATAAGATCTCAGCACTTCCATGCAAAATAACTTTCATACAAGCAGGAACTTCAAAAGTGATTGACTAAGTAGAGCACAGCAGTTGCCATGGGAACAGCGGCAAGCCTCATCCCTGTTATTAGTGAGCATCCCTGGCTTCAAGCAGTCTAGCTAAGACCAGGAGGCAGCGGGGGCTGGGTTGCACTGTCCCTTAGAAGAAAAACCCAGAAAGACTGCTGCTCTAGGAAACTGTTCTTGCTTCACAGAGAAGGAGGCAGAGCCAACAGGTGACACCTGAGTCTGAGAAGATAGACAGCCAGAGGACGCCTGTGCCTGGAAGGGCTTTGGGATGTCCTGAAGCTGTTAGAGCAGGCAGAGGGGCCTCGGGGGGCAGGGGGAATGGGAAGAGCAGAGGACAGGCCTGAGAGCAGCTTCCAAGACAGACCCATTCCCATTCTGTCCCTGAGGAGGGGAGCAGTGCTGCAGGCAGCTCCATCCAGGATGTGAGCATGTGAGGATGGGGATGGTGGGTCTGCCAGTGCATCCATGATCATCCATGTCATTTTTAGGCCCACCACACCTCCCAGGGCCTCTGGCCATTCCAGAACACTGGGAGTGTCGGCATCTAACCACTCAAGAGGGGACAGGCTGGGCAATAAGAGAGCAAAGGGTGGGATCTTCAAAACAGCAGGCATTAGGTCTGAGATCTAGGTTCAAATCCTGGCTTTGACACTTTCTGGTTGCATGACCTTGGGCAAGTTATTGATCTTTTCTGTGCTTCTCAGTTTCTTCATCTGTGAGATACAGAAGATGATAATTTTACCTGTCTCGTAAGACTGTGAGAAAATTGAGTGAGCTAAGTATATACAAAGAGTCGTGCATGGTATCTGGCATAGTAAATGTTCAATAGATGCAAGCTTTTGCATTTTCATTATTATTGGTTTTGAATTTCAATTTGCCATCAATTCAGGATTTGTTTTTGTTTTCCTCAGGAAGGGTTTTTGTATCATTAGTGTTAAATGCCAGTTTCTCTGGGTGCAGTAGATGATAACAACGACAACAGTGATAGGAGTGATGGGACCCGTATACTTTCCTTGTATCCAGTGATAATTATCAGGAAGAAGGAAGGCAAAGTTTTGCAGCTGACAGCCAGACTAAGGAGATTAAGCTTGTTATTGCAGGCAGCTAGTAGCCATTGAAAATTTTGGAGGAGAAGACTAACTTGATCAGGGAAATGTAGATTTTTGTCCTGAGGCTATACACTTGGAGAAATAGAATCTGAGTATAATAACAATAGAATCTAACTATGGTAACAATAATAACAATAGCTGTCATTTCTGAGAGACCTTATTATATACCAGACACTATGCTAAGAGCTTCACATGCCTTGTCTGTTGTAATCCTCATAACAACCTTATGGGATTAAATATTATTATTCCCAGTTTTATAAATAAACAGAGAGGTTAACTCAGGTAGCTAAGTCGCACAAGCCGGCAGAGCTGGACTGGAACACAGGGTCTCACGTTTAATTAGGACACATTTTTTCCTTCTCTGAACCTTCCAAGGGCCCTAAGGAGCAGCCTGCCATCCTCGCTTTTGGGAGCCCTTCTATTCATCTGCATTTAGCACCCCTACTCTGTGTCTGATTCTCTGGGACTTTACCTTTTTCTTTGAAAGCAGGTGTGTGTGTGTGTGTGTGTACAAGAGAAACTTTGGCTGACAAAAGCCTCAGGACATCAAAGTGGACAGAGCCCTGGATGGATGGGCTGCAGGCAGGCCTGGGTCCCATTAGGCTGATTCCTCCCAGGACTGGCAGAGGGCCTGGTGGGAACTTCTGAGAACATGGAGAACAAGTCCTTTCATACCGCTTCCCTTTGAGCTGGCCTCAGGGTGGGGCCGGGGTCGGTTGGGTGGAGGGTGGGGAGTGTGTGGAGAGGTGAGGCCGCAGTCAGGCTGGGCAAACAGATTGGGCAGCGGCTGTGAGCACAGAGCGCCCATTGTGTACCCCGAGCTCTGCTTTCAATAATCTACTCGGAAGAATGTTTCATTGAGCGCCAGAGAAAGGAGCCATTGAAATGCCCAGGGCTGGGCCCCATGAAGGGTTAAAGGCAAGGGGCGATGTGTGCCCCGGGTTCTTGCCATTTGTGGCTCAGAGTTTTGCCTGATATGGGGAACCTGACCACTAGGACAAGGGACACTCAGTGAGACCACCCAGAGGGCCGGAAGCAAGAGTCAGAGGGGGATGTGTGTCTCCCTAAGAAATGACAAAGGGGATGCCCCAGCATCAAAGAGGTAAACCTCTATCCCCCCAGAACCATTTTGCCCAAGTGATGTCCAGCAAGAACTGGGCTTCACATGCCCGGTTCTTAGAGGAGGAGAGAACTCAGCCTAAGAGGAGAGCGACTCCTCTAGCAGGCGCGTCTCCACCTGGACTTTCTGCACAGACCTTTAAAGGGGGCCCCTGCAATCATTTTCTGTAATACGGCCAGTGTGCCTTTCTTGGACACCTCTGGCCTTTCCATTAATCATTAATTGTAATTAATTAATGATGCTCTAGTAGGGAATGTGGGAGTTACGGGAAGAACCAGTGGTCACTGAAAGGTGACCAGGTGATCCTGAGCAGTTTTCTCTCAGAGTTCTTCTGCAAGTGGAGGAGCTGCTGGTTAAGAGGATATGGCCACCCTGCCGGAGAGGGCACCAGGGTGGGTCTGTGCTCCCACACCGAGTGTCACGTGCCTTTTCCAGCGACAGAGGCTCATGGGGCTTGAAGTGTGGGCATCTGTGGGCTGCCAAGAGGAGGCAGAAGGTGAATGAGATGGGCCTGTCTCCCGGGAGAGAGTGTGCTCCTGTTGGACTGCTGAGAATGACGCCCAGCGTCACAGAACCTGTCCCTGTGGAATGTGCTGAGAACATTACTGCCTTTCTGAGTCCGCATCCGGGTGAGAATGTTCTATAACTAAAGCGTAGCTTACACTGTGAACTTTTCATAGTTACCATTCTGGATGGAATCCTTAAAAAAATAGCTGATGTCTTTCCTGGCTTTCTTAAAAAGAGGAAACTGAAGAGGATTTAAACTCCAGAGGGTGTGACCCACCATTCCCTTCTGGGCGGGGCTGAGATTTAGTGGTGCCCTTGGGTCTATTCAGGTGGACGTAAAATAGCTCTTTGCTCCTGTACCAAATGTCCCTAAATTCCCAGGCTTTTGGAATTCATCAGTCTGATTTTTATGTTTATTCTTTTATTTCTCCCTAATGTTTTTATTGTGAAACATATAAACATATTTTACTACAAAATAGGCAATTACCTCAAGCCACCTCCTTATATATTCCATCTGAAGTGCTTCTAATATTCTTGGACTGGGAAATGAAATGATTAGCCTTGTAAGAATTGTGTATGACGTAAGAGTCAGTAGGCTTAGAGTGAGGAAGGCCCCAGAAGCTATGGGATTGAACTCTGTGATATGTTTGACTGTTCAGAAGCTTTAAGTGTTTTCTGGCAGGTCTTTGATTTGGTCTAACTCAGGTGAATTGACCTCCAGAAAGAGGATGACAGAATGCAAATCTCTGCATAAGGTCCTTATTGCCAAGGGTAGTAAGTCCGAAGGAAATAATATCTCTACTAAGATAATTTTAGCCCAAAGATGGCCAAACACACATATATACCTACCCACTCATGTGCATGCACACACCCACAAACACACACACGAGCATAGTGATGAAAATGAATCCACAAAACACACACACCCGGTTTTTCACTTTTATATTTCCATATTCTAAAAAGTTGTCTAGGAACAAATGATTAGAATCATGACACTTTCAAATGGGAAAGAACTTTCAAGCTCCTTTAGTTGCATTCCCCATTTTATTTCAGGAATCTCTTCTGCTACCTCCTGGACAGATGGGCTCTTTCTCCCCGTCTTGTACAGAGTCAGTAATGGGAGCTTAGAGCTTTTTGAAGTCTGATTTCATGAATGAAAAGCTCTGACAGGAAGTAACAAAACTACACTCTTGCCACATCGGATCTGAATTTTGTGTGCAGATACTAGGTTTCTTGTCTCAATGTGGATGTCCTTTGGGGGAAGAGCACACCTGTGTGAATGGGAGAGACAGACTTTTCCTGTATGGGGTGGACATTACTGGTGTCAATCATTTTGGAAATAGCAGGGTCTTGAGACAAAAACTGAAAAGGCTAGTTTATCCTCGCTGGAGAGGGGACGTCTATTTCTCTCAGCCTTATTTGTAGAGCCTGAGCTTGAAACATCTTGGAGTTTTGAGAGTCTGCTTAGGTGGAAATAGAGCCGATGGACATTGTCCCAGGGAAGCAGGCAGGCAAGCACCTTGTACGGTATGCAAGCGAACTGATCTTGGAAGCTATATGACCTGGATTCACATTATACTTTACAGTTCTCTCCCCTATACTGAGCCTTTAAAAATGTCTAGTTTAAGTGTTCCAGCCTATCCCAGCTGTGTAATATCATTAAAGGAATTGCTGAGGCTCAGTGTTTGTTTCCCTGGAATGTTAGAGGGGGAATGATGCTCTCTGAAACACTGTGGGTTTCGGTGATTACAAGAAACTCTTAAAAGAAATGTGAACATTCGGAAAGAAGAATTGGGCCCAAGGGGTCCACCTACTCTACTCTAGATAGTGATTTACTGATCACTACTATCCTTTTGTTAAGCAAGCTGCCAGATTTCCTACAAAAGTAATCCCTTAAATTGGCCTGAAGTCTGTCTCCCTGCAACTTTCACCCACAGGACTTAGTCCTTCTTCTCAAAAGCGCAGAGAACAATCATCATAACTATTTATATTCATTGAGTGCTTGCTTACTATGTGCTGGGCACTTTACTGAGCATTGTGCTACATCTCATTTATATAATTATCCCATTTTACAGATGAAGAAATTGAGGCCGAAGGAGGCAAAATAACTTTCCCCAAATAAGCGGCAAGATTTGAACTCCAGCAGTCTGATGTCAGAGCCCACAGTCTTGAACTCTGAAATACTCTGTCACTCTCCCCATGACAACCCTAGAGAGATCTGCCACCTGTGATCTTCCCTCCATGGGCCTTTTTTGGTCCATGCATAATCTGTACTCCATCTTCCTGCCATTTCTCTTTGCACATGGAGTGGGGGGAAGGCAGCCCTGCCCAGTTCCTCCTGACCAGGTCTGGGACGATGGAAAAAATGCAAAGCCCAAGTCCCTCTGACCTCCAGTGACTTGTCTCCCTTTGGCCCCCAGAACAGCCTCTGCAGAAGCCTCTGGAAGCACCATGTTAGCAGCCTTCCCCTCAGGAGGCTGTATTTTTCCTGTCTGTCCAAAACATTTCTTCTGCCAGAACAACAGGCTCAGTTTTCCCTTCTGATAAATCCGGTCACCCTAAATATGGGGCTTTGAGCAAACAGGAGCGGCTGGCCCCACGCAGCCCTCATTTCGAAATGCAGATTCACATGGGCTATTTTAGAGGTCTGGTTTCTTTCCCCACACATAGTGGTTTTAAAGCAAGAGGGAAAGGATCATGACAGAATCTTGGCAGGGGAAAGATGCCAGAAGAGAAGGTGCACCTGGGCAGTCTTTGTTTCCTAAAGTTCCCAAACACTGGCTCTTCAAGAAGCTCTGGGAAAAAGCTTGGTCACATAATGTTGGGAAAATGCATCTTAACTGCCCCCTTCCTGGAGATGAGTAGTGTGCATATTAAACATGGAAAGTCCTAGCAGTAACCAAGTCTAATGGGTTTTGTTTAGCCCAGTTTTTTCCATTTTAAAATGTAGCCTAGTAAAATTTTGAAAACAATGGTACAGAGTAGAGGTTGCCAGCCAGCACCAATGGCCCAATACTGTCCTCAGATAGGTTTGATTTGAGTGTTCCTCTTGAAAAATCAGAAGTTCTAGAAACACTGATCCATATTCTGGCATGATTATGGTCAGCTGGACAAGGCTGTGGTCTTCCACTCACCAGAGTCCCTGAGCTTCCTTGGACCCATACAGCTGCACCCTATTTTACTCATTTATGCTGCTTGCCTGGCCCTGGAGTCCCCCAAGCTTGCCTGCTCTGGTGTGGAGGTTTCTTCAGGTGGGAGTCAGTCTGGGTGACCCTGGAGGCCCATTCATCCATGCATTCCTGCAGCAGATATTAATTGAGCTCAGACTGTGTGTAGAACCTGTGGATATAAGATGAACAAAACAGTCCTTGCCCTCTGGATTCTAGCACTGGCATTCTGAGATTCCAGCTGAGAACTGCAAAATAAGGAAGGGGGGGGGTCGAGGAGAGGGGAGCTGGAAAGTCCCAGAGCCTGGTTTCCTAACTGGTGTCAAAGTGCTTGCCGTTCTCCATTGCTGTCTCTACTGGCTCACAGAAGAGAGCTTCCGCTGAGACAGCGTCTGTGATCCCAGGGAAGAAGCCACTAACTTGCTGTGTGAGTTACATGAGTTCTTGCCTATCCCAGGGCCTCAGTTTCTTCATCTGTGGAATGACCCGGTTGGACTGGAAAATTATGGGCGTAGCTTCCAGGGCTGGCACTCACAGATGCTAAGACTCTATGATCTAGGAATGTCTGACCCGGCCATTCCGGAGCTGTTCCATCGAATTCCAAGCAGCCCCCCTCCCTCCTTTTCCCAGTCCCGGCCAGAGGCGGGCGCTGGAGCCAGAGGGCCGAGAGGGCCTGGGCTTCCCGCCCGGGGGCGGAGCCGGTGCTCTGCGTCCCGCCCCTCCACCTGGGGTTGGGCCCCGGCAGATGTTACAACTTTTTCGAATTCTCTCCCGCGGTGTCTCCCCAGACCCGCCCAACCCGTGCCTCCCTCCTCTTCCTCTCTGGGGTTCTGCCCACCTCCCCGTGGGGAACCCGACTGTTCAGAGGACTCCAGGCGGGGCGAGAGGCCGGGCTGGGGGCTGGAGGGGGCGGGTGGGGGAGGTGGAGAAAGGGAAAGCAGAGGCGAGAGAAATTAGGAGGCGGGAGAAATCCAGGGCTTGAAGAAGAGAATCAGAGGATGGTGGGAGCACCTTTTGGAAGCCACCACGCCGCGTCTCCGGCTGGCCGGGTTGAGCTAGGGGAGAGGGAACGAGGGCAGCGCAGGGCAGGCTCTTTGGCAGCGGGAGGCCACTAGCCCAGGACGAGACACAGCGCCCCGGGGGCGCTGATCACTCTCGCAGCATCCAGGCCGGCGGGCCGGCCGTGCGCCCTGGGCGCGCGAGGTGGTGAGGCCCCAGGAACCCTGCGCGCCGGGAAGCGCAGGCAGGCTTGGCGATGCACGCCCTCACCGGCTTCTCTTTGGTCAGCCTACTCAGCTTCGGCTACCTGTCCTGGGACTGGGCCAAGCCGAACCTCGTGGCCGACGGGCCTGGCGAGGTCGGCGAGCAGCCCTCAGCTGCTCCCCCGCAGCCTCCGCACATCATCTTCATCCTCACCGACGACCAGGGCTACCACGACGTGGGCTACCATGGTTCAGATATTGAGACCCCTACGCTGGACCGGCTGGCGGCCGAGGGGGTCAAGTTGGAAAATTACTATATCCAGCCCATCTGTACACCTTCACGGAGCCAACTCCTCACTGGCAGGTAGGCAAGGCCCCAGGTCCTGGGGGCTGGGCTTCCAAGCCCCAACTAAACCCAGTGGTAGTTTTTCCCTGCCAGTACTCTAGGACCTGAGAGACCAGGGCTCAGGGCTAATTGTGCCTTCAGTTGACTGTATGATCATTAGTCTCTTCCACTGTCTCGGCCTCAGTTTCCCCACCCAATGGTGAATGGGTTCCATCATCTTTGAGGTCTTCTCACTGTGATGTTCCGGGACACTCACATTCCACACAATGTGGAGGAGACATCTGGCCATTCCTTTGTTTAGAAGAACCTGGCTGTCTCTGACTCAAATTTTGAATGCTACCTCTATTTACAGACCCTGAGCAATGGGCACTATTTGCTGAGAAGTCATTTAACTTCCCTAAAGTTTTATTGCTTCCATAAAATGGGGCAAAGAACAGTTTTTATTTTGAAAAAAAGAGTGGTAAAGGTGGACTGAGATGTGTGTAACCTGGTTGGCTGTCAATAAATGGCAGCCTCTGTGTCACAGAAGGGATTCAGGCCCCCACACTGCTTGATGATTACATTGGGAAGAAACCAAGGACTTGATAGGTGGAAGAGAAAGACACACATAGGAGGAGGTCATAACCTGCGTAGGCTTAGGCTGGTTACTTCATTTTTCTGTGCCTCTGCTTTTTCACCTGCAAAATCCTCCCAAGTTGGCTTGGAGCCCCAAGGAGACGTGCTGCTTTCTCTGTACGGAGTTGTCCACAGGTGAAGCCCCAGGATTACGGGATTAAAAGAGCAGGGAAACAGGAGGTGGGGGTGTGGAAGGCAAACTCTGGCCACTTAGGAGAAAATCCTTTTGGCAGGGCTGAAGCTAATCCTCTTTGGATGGGGTCCAAGGCATACTTTCTTCCAAGTTCCACCCAATAGCTGCTGTGTGATCTCAGGAACCAGAGCCTTAGACTCCCTGTTTCCTGGATGGGAGAAACTGAGGCATGGACTCAGGGAGGACTCAGCTCAAGGCCTGTGCTCAACTTCAGGGTCTTATAGGAGAGGGGGCTGAGAGGCCAGGTACTTGGCAGAGGTCCTGAAACTGGGAGTCAAATGGTGGGTGCCCTTTCTTCATTCAGTCTGGCATGCAATGATCTGGCACTCAACTTTAGATCCAGGAACTAGAAGAACAGGAGAAAGCGGGAGAGGGTGGGGTGTGTTTGTATTGCAGGGTGGTGGGGGCGGAGATGGGGTGATGAAGACCAAACTCAGGACCTGCAGAAGAGGGAGGAGGCATCTGCATTCCTGAGAGTTGTGCACAAGTTTGCATTTCTCTTCTGAGAGGTGATTTTTAGTTTAAGGAGAGGAATGAGCCAACAGCAGGGCAGAGTTGCAGCTTCTGAACTGCAAAGTTAGAGTGTAGACTATAGATGGCCAGAGTGTGCCCTCTACCCCTGCAGCAGGCTTGTCTGACCTATGATTACTGCTCTCATTAGTGTTTGTTAACACACCCAGTGGTGTTTGATGACACTGGAGAAAGCCGGATGGGTTCCTGTGACTCTTATCTGGCCCACCCACTTTGTAAACCAGGCTCCACTGTGCCCCACCCCTAAGAAGAAAGCCTCAAATAGGACTCAGGACCCTGGGGTGCTTCTCCTGTCAAGTCCAAACATATATGAGCTTGACTGAGGCCTGGAGAGGCCACGTCACTGAAAAACTTTGTGCATGAGTTGAGTAGACTGTGTTCAAAGCTCTCTGCTCAGCTGCATATCAGCTGTCTGACCTTGGGCCAGTTGTACACTTTAGGGACACTCAGTTTCATCATCTGTAGAATAGGGGTAATAGTAGTTATCCTCATAGGTCTTTTAAATGAGGATTAAATGAGATATAAAATTTGTGTGTGTGTGACACACAGTATTTAAAAGGGCCATAGTAGCTAATACAGCTAACAATAATAGTGACTTTAAAAATAAGGAAACCAAAACAGAGAAAACCTATTCCAGTGTTCTCCGGTTAAAAGTAGCAAGTTTTCAAGTTTCAACTTGGATGCCTGGTGGGGTGAGAAAAAGGTGTGGAATTCTAAAACACTTGTGAAGTTCCAGGCTTCTTATTTACTCTGGGATTTTTATTTATTTATTTATTTTTGTAGAGACACAGAGTCTCATTTTATCGCCTTCGGTGGAGTGCTGTGGTGTCACAGCTCACAGCAACCTCCAACTCCTGGGCTTAGGCAATTCTCTTATCTCAGCCTCCTGAGTAGCTGGGACTACAGGCAACGGCCACAATGCCTGGCTATTCTTTTGTTGCAGTTTGGCCAGGGCCAGGTTTGAACCCACCACTCTCGGTATATGGGGCCAGCACCCTACCCACTGAGCCACAGGCACCACCCTACTCTGGGATTTTTAAGATTTGAGTAAGGGCAAGACACCATAAGCAGATCACATGGGAACCTTGACCACAGAAGTGGGAATATGGGATATGAATGAATAAGTGAGGAATTCAGGATTCTGCTGACTACTCCTGCCTCAGAGTAGGCTCATGGGAATTGATCTCCAAAAATTTGGTAACTGGACAAGTTTTAGAGAGTTCCCATTTTAACCAAGTCACTCCTACACATGAGCCTCCATCTGGGGAGAAACAGCCTAGCTAGCTGAGAAAGAGGCCTTGCTTGGACTCTACTTGAATCTTTGTTCAAGTCCTGGTTATGCTCCTGACTACTGAGTGACCTTGGGCAATGCCCTTCCCCTCCCCTTAAAAACACCTTAGTTTCTATTTAAGAAGAGGTAAATAAACTAGAAGATGAGTTGGGTCCTTTCTGGTTCCAAATCCCTCTCAATGTCATTCTCCATTCATTCATTCATTCATTCATTCATTCCACAAGTAATTGAATGTTTTTTAAACATCACTTAGGTGTTAGGTACACAAGGTTGAGTTAAGGATAGTCCCATTACATGTCACTGGGCCCAAGAGTATGTACAACTGAGTATAAGCTCACTGCTGAGTAGGATGATGATGGTATGTACTAAATGCTGGGGGAACTCAGAAGCAAAAGTGATTCATTCTCTGGGAGAGTTGTAAGGGACTTTAACAGTGGGCTAACATTTAGGCCAGGCTTTGAAGAGTGAGTAGGAGTTTGCCTGGGAGAGTAGGACTTGCTCCAGACCCCATAGCAAGTGAGTGACTTAGATTTTAGGGTCTCTGAAGTATGGAGCCAGGCTACTTGAAATATATATCTCACTCCAGCTGCTAGCTGTATGAATCATGGGGCAAGTAATTTAATTTGCCAAGCCTCAGTTTCCTTATTTGGGAAATGGGAATAATATGTATCTCCTAGTTGGTGGCATTTAGTGAGGTAATCTATGTAAGGGGCTTAGCACAATGCCAAGCACACAGTTGCATGCTTAGTATTAGCTATTATTTTTTTTTTTTTTTTTTTGAGACAGAGCCTCAAGCTGTCACCCTGGATAGAGTGCTGTGGCATCACAGCTCACAGCAACCTCCAATTCCTGGGCTCAAGCGAGTCTCTTGCCTCTGCCTCCCAAGTAGCTGGGACTACA
>CAUYRH010029623.1:0-19799 GCA_963574655.1 Perodicticus potto
GGCGGGCGCCTGTGGTTCCAGCTACTCGGGAGGCTGAGGCAAGAGAATCGCCTAAGCCCAGGAGTTGGAGGTTGCTGTGAGCTGTGTGATGCCACGGCACTCTACTGAGGGTGATAAAGTGAGACTCTGTCTCTACAAAAAAAAAAAAAAAAATTATTTGAGTAGTTGCCTTAGAGTGTTTAATCACATTTTATTTATATAGTAATTTTTTATTAATATATTTTATTTTGAAATTTTAGATTTATAGAAAAAGTTGAGCAGATAATACAGAGAAAATACACAATTTTAAGTAATATAGTTCCACCTCCAAATAACACTGTCCTTTTAACTGCATATTCCCAATTCACCCCTCCCTTCCTATGACATTGCTGTCATTCACTTCACTTATCCATATGCTATAATCACACAATACCTTGAGTTTCTGACCTATATAATTTTCCTCCTCCTTGAAGAATTTCTTCTTCTTTTTTTTTTTTTTTGTAGAGACAGAGTCTCAATTTATCGCCGTGGCATCACACAGCTCACAGCAACCTCCAACTTCTTTTAACATTTTTTTGTAGGGCAGGTCTTCTGGTGATGAATTCCTTCTGTTTTTGTTTTTCTAGGAAAGGCTTCCTTTCTCTTTCCCTCCTGAAGAATAATTGGACTCCATATAGACTTCTAGGAGTCTCTTCCACCACTTTAAATATTTCACTCCACTCTCTTCTTGCTTGTACCATTTCTTTTTTGTTTTGTTTTTGAGATAGAGTCTCATGTGCTTGCCCTGCGTAGTGCCATGGCCTCAGCCTACCTCACATCAACCTTAAACTCCTGGGCTCAACTGATCCTTCTAGTTCAGCAACCCGAGTAGCTGGGACTACAGATGCCCACCACAATGCCCGGTAATTTTTTCTATTTTTAGTAGAAATAGGATCTCACTCTTGCTCAGGATCGTCTTGAACTCCTGTGCTCAAGCGATCTTCCTGTTTTGAACTCCTGGAGTGCTAGGATTATAGGCGTGAACCAACTTACCTGGCCAGAGCCACTGTACCCAGCCAGTTGGCATCATTTCTAATAAGAAGTTTGCTGTAATTCTTCTTGTTCCTCTGTAGGCAAACCACTGTCCACCTGCATTTCTTTTAA
This sequence comes from Perodicticus potto, assembly GCA_963574655.1. Lineage (NCBI taxonomy): Eukaryota > Metazoa > Chordata > Mammalia > Primates > Lorisidae > Perodicticus > Perodicticus potto. The sequence continues at coordinate 1,123 of CAUYRH010029623.1, forward strand.
GAATTCTCTTCATCTTCAGTTATCTGCAGTTGGAATATGACATGCTTAGGTGTAGAGTTTTTGGTATTTATTCAGCTTTATGTTCTCTTAAATTCCTGGATTTGAAGTTTGGTATCTGTCATTCATTTTAGAAAATTCTCAGCCATTACTTCAAATATTTCTTTTGCTCCTTTCTTTCCTGTTTTCCAATTACTTTTTTTTTTTGAGACAGAGTCTCAAGCTGTCCCCCTGGGTAGAGTGTGGTGGCATTACAGCTCACAGCAACCTCCAACTCCTGGGCTCAAGCGAGTCTCCTGCCTCCACCTCCCAAGTGGCTGGGACCACAGGCACCCGCCACAATGCCTGGCTATTTTTTGGTTGCAGCCGTCATTGTTGTTTGGTGGGCCTGGGCTGGATTCAAACCCGCCAACTCAGGTGTATGTGGCTGGCGCCTTAGCCGCTTGAGCCATATTTATATTTTTTGAAATTGTCCCATAGTTCTTGGATGTTTCTGTTGTTTGGGGTTTTTTTTTTAATTTCTTTTTTCTCTTTGTACATTAGTTTAAGAAGTTCCTGACATTCTTTTTTTTTTGTTTGTTTGTTTGTTTGCAGTTTTTGGCTGGAGCCAGGTTTGAACCCACCACCTCCAGTATATGCGGCCAGCGCCCTACTCCTTGATAGTTTAAGAAGTTCCTAATGACCTGTCTTCAAGTGCACTGATTTCTTCCTCAGCTTTGTCCAGTTTTCTGATGAACTTGTCAAAGGCATTTTTATTTCTCTTACAGCGCTTTTGATTTCTAACATAGCTTTCAAATTTATTCCTTAAAGTTTACCTCTCTCTGCTCATATTAAACATCTGTCCGTGCTTGTTGCCAACTATTCCCATTAGAACCTTTAACAGGTTAACAGGTTTAACTATTCTCTTTAATCTTTAACATATTAATCATAGTTATTTTAAATTCCCTGTATGATAATTTCAGCATCTATGCCATAGCCAAGTCTGATTCTTATAATTCTTCAGACTGTAACTTTTGTTGTCTTTTATCATGCCTCATGACTTTTTCTGGAAAGTCAGCCATGATGTACTAGATAATCTTGAGGTAATCTTGTTAGCCATCAGGCTAGGGTCCAGGTTATATGCCATGCCCACCTCTCTACACCCATCCCAGCCCTTTTTCCGTGTGTTAGTGACACCTTGTTCTGACTCCAGCTGGGAAGAAGGGACCACTGCAGATGTCCTTCCCTGGCCAGCTCTTTCTTTGCTGACCTGTCTGTGCATGGGGCCCTGTAGGCTGCATTCCCTGTTCCTGACTCAGCAGCTCCCTGATAGGTTCAGCCAGTGAAAGGCACGGGTGGAAGCTGGAGGTGGAAGGAAGGGAGAACCATGTATTTCTCCCTCTCTGTCTCAGGTAGAATCTCTGACAGTGGCTGTCTCCAGCTCCAGTCAGGTCACCATGGTATCTTGGCTGCAAAAACATCTGCTGTCCCTCCATCAAGGACTTGGGGGCACTTCCTACTGTCACTGATCTTGAGGTTGCCATATTATCCCCTATATGGACTCTTAGCCTCTTTCTCATCAGTTATCTCTGTTAAATTCCCTCTGTTTTAAATACTTAGACATGTCTGCTCTTGTGTAGAGACCCTGACTCATATTGCTTCTGTTCAGGCTAGAGCCACAGCCCAGTGAGCTCATAGCCCTGCAAAATCGAATTCACCCCCAGTCCTGTCAGGAGCACTGGTATAAAGACACAGACCGGTTTCCAGGGCAGCCCAAAGTACCTACAGAGAATGTGTGATAAATGGGGCCAGGAAGACAGAGTCAGAGTTCGCCAGAGAAAATGGGGAGGGCTTTCTAGGGAGGAGCAGTTGCTCTGACACGCTCCGGAAAGTGCAGGGGTGTTCTTGGTGCTGTGCGAGTCAGGGCCGGGTGGAGCAGTGTGTATGTGTGTGGTAGTGGTGGGTCAGGGGCTGCAGGATGGAGAGCTGGACACCCACCCCAGGAGGTAACCCCGTTGGGCTTCCTATGTAGAAGTGAGACGAGAAATCTGCTTGCCCAGGAAGGGAGACCAGGATAAAGTCAGGGGTGGTGGCCACGGGTGGACTGTGGGGGCTCCCTCCCCACCCCTAGGCCTAGGTTTCACTTCTTGAGTCCCTGGCTAACACCACCTGCCCTTTACCCCCACCCCCGTTTTTAAGTAGCTACATGGGAATTCTGGTCCCGGCTACACCGTGTCTCCTCCCCAGCCCAGTGGGTGGTGGAAATGGAACCCAGGAGTCCAGGCTTCCTGTGCCTCCCTGGCTAAACAGCGCTCGCGGCCACTGGAAACACATTGGGCGCTCAGGGCTTCTAAGAGGCCAAGTCTGAAAAGGCTCCGGTCCAGGAGGAAGCGGCGGAGGCTGTGCGGAGCTCTGCGGTGTTCCCGCGGCGCCCCTCTTCCTTCAGTCCCGCCGGATATCCCAGCCAGAGAGAGACCTTCTAGAAGGGGAGGGCCCCAAACTTCGGGCCCGGCGGGGAGAGACCGCCCCTTCCCCGCGAGCGCCCCGGGAGGGGGCCGACACAGTGGCAGACCGGTGCTCGGGGCACGCCGGCGGCTCCCCGGAGCCACGCCGGCCGGGGGCGTCCACCCTCCGCCGCCTCCTCCGCGGGCCGGGCCGGGGCGAGGCGGGGCGGCGGCGGCGGCATGGCAGGGCCACGGGCCGGGCCCGGAGTCGCGGCGCTGCTGGCCCTGCGAGCGCTGTTGGCGCTGCGGGCGCCCCGGGCCGCCGCGCACCCGCAGTGTCTGGACTTCAGGCCGCCCTTCCGGCCGCCACAGCCACTGCGTTTCTGCGCGCAGTACTCGGCCTTCGGCTGCTGCGATCCCGAGCAGGACGCGACGCTGGCCCGCCGCTTCGGCGCCCTGGCAGCCCGCGTGGACGCCGCTTTGTGGGCCAAATGCGCTGGCTACGCGCTAGACCTGCTGTGCCAGGTGAGCCGGCGGGCGGGCGGCCGGACGTGGCCGGGCAGGTGGCCGGCCATCTCCGGCGGGCAGTGGGGCGGGGATAGACTCCACTGGGGCGGGGATCAGGAGTGAGCAGCAGACTCTGGAACTTCAGGCTCCAACTGGGGAGACAGGGCATCCCGGGACGCCTGTTAGCTTTGCAACTTGGGCCATGCAGGGGCCTGTTTCCCCTCCCGAGGCAGTAAAGATAGACAGATGTCATCACTTCCTCAGGGATTTGGGGCTGCTTTACCTTGGGATCCCCGGAGTCGAGCTCCCAGTACCCTGCCAGGAGAAGCCCCACCCTTGTCTTGGTACCAGAGTGGGAAGGCTTTTGTTCCTCTGGGTGCTGCTCTGCGCTGCCCCCTAGAGGTAGGGTCAGTGTGGCCGTTCTGTGGACATGGGTTTGCAGAAGAGTGTAGGGGGACTCTTCTCCACAGGAGAGGCCCTCCAATACCCTGATGCCCTAGGCACTTCTAGCCCCCACTTTTGTTGGTGCTGAGCCCTCTCCCTGGGGTGGTACTGTCACCTGGCAGAGGCTCTCTCCAGCCCACCTGAACTTATCCCTTTGGTGGAACCTCCCTGTCACCTACACCTCTACCTGCCCCCAAGCACCTCCTTGTGGAAGGGCGGAGCCGGGTTTCTGCTCACACCCTACTGTGCTGGGATGTTTTCCTCCTGTGGGGACGGATGCCTGAGTGCCTGACTAGAATTGGTGGGCAGATGTTGCCTGGCTGAATGCAGAAATGAAGGCAAGATCCGAAGTCCCAAGGCTGCGCTGGCCCAGAATCTGGGCAGAGAGATTGGGAGTGGAGGGGCCCTAAAGGCCAGGACAGTGTCCCAGCCTCAGCCACAGGGTGCAGGCAGTGTGGGGAGGGGCTGGAGGGTGACTTGGAGTCAGACATGCTGGGGTTTGACCCTGGCGTGTCATTTCCCCAGCTGCATGACCTGAGCAGGCTACTGCTGCACTTCAGTTACAGTATCTTTAAAATGGGGACAAACTTAACCCATTAATCTGCATTAATGACACACATTAGGGGCTCAGCAAATGCTTGCAGGTAGACTCATCTAGTGCTTCCTTGGATCCTGTTGGCTACTCGGCCCTGGGAGGGGCCTGAGTGAGGCCCACAGGCCCATTCAAGGAAAACTCAGAGACAGACAGGGACTTTCCCAGAGGTCACACAGTGGTGGCTGAGAAGGGGATTTGGACTACACTCATTGCTGATATGAATGGAGTATCCAGGTGGGAAGACAGAGGCACTAGGAGGATGAGGAGAGGAGCCCTGGGCAGCTCCAAAACACTCCAGAGGGTGTGCTGTGTTCCTTTTGGTGGACTCTGGTGAGCTTCCACACTCCACCTCAAGAGAGCTGGACTGGTCTGACTGAGTGTCCACCTCCCTCACCAGTCTGGGTGCTCCTCAGGACCAGGTCCTTTGTTCTCCCCACTCTCAGTCACATAGCAGAGTTCATGCATCTATGCCACATTAGTTTCTTGAGCACGTACTATGTGCCAGGCTTGGCAGGGCAATGAAGTGGGCAAGTCTGAGGAGGAGGAAGGGAAGGGTCCATCCTGATGCTGTCTCCTGGCAAGAGGCACCTTTCTTCTTTTGGAAACCTTCCTAGGACAGCCTGGCCTTGAGCAACCAGCAGTGGAGTAGCCATAGGCACCTCAGCCCAGGCATCTGTGGGAGTGACCTCATGTCTGGAGTAAATTTGAAGAAGGTGGCCAAAGCTGGGCCATCATTCCCCCAACAGGGCCTCATGGAGTGCACTGGTGGGAGGACTATGCTGTCTGCCAGCCAAGGCCAAGTCTGGGTCTGAGGCCTCCCAATTTCTACTGGGAGGTGGCCAATGTGTCTTATTTATAGGTTTCAGTCAATGATGGCATTTAGGTCTTCACATCTGCTTGGGGGTGGGCAGGAGACTCTTTCCTGGGGCTTTGCCCTTGTCATCTGGTACATTTCCTTGTCTACTGGAAGAAAAAGGTGCCCCAGTGTGGCTTGTGTAAGCCATAACTAATTGCTCCTGTGACTGGGTGATCTCTTTAACAACCTGAAGCCGTCAGAGCATGGTTTCTGAAGACAGCCTGTGCAAAAGGTGCCCTGGGGGCTCATTATTCAGTAGACACTTCTCTAGAGCTTGTTAGGAGTTAGGACTGTGCTGGGGATGGGCCCAGAGGCAGTTGGCAAGTCATAGTCTTAGCCTCCCCTTGTTTAGTATAGGAGACAGACACACGCCAGAATGTGCAAGAGATTCCCCAAGGGTTACTAAACACCATGGGGACATAGGGAAATGGATATATCATTAGTCAGGTAAGGGTTCCTGGAGGAAAGAACATTGAGTTGCCTCTTGATAGCTCATACCGTTTGAACACTTAACAGACAAATACACGCATCATCTCAATTCATTCCTCCCAGTAACTATGAGATTGGGATTCCTTTCCTTTTCAATAGATGAGGATATAGGCACAGAGAGGCTAAGGAGCCTGCCCAAGGTCACACAGGGGGGATGTGTGCTCTGGCTCCAAAGCCCTTCTCCTAACCACTTTGCTATACTGTCTCTCTTTGAAGCCCCATTGTGTGCTGGACCCTGGACTCCCTGCCCTGGAGGGTCCTGCAGTCTGTGAGTGGACAGACATGGAAAGAGATAAGTCCTAGCCAAGCAGACCAGCTGAACCACCTCTGGTGATGGCAAGGGAACAGCAGAAGTAGAGAGCTCCCGTGCAAAGAGACAGAAGTACACTCTAGGGAATGTTGTGTCTGAGACAGTGGAGTGCCATGGGAATATCCACGAGGGCCAGGAGGGGCAGTCAGGACCCTGGGAAGATGGAGGATAAGAGAAGACCTTGGAGACTGGCCTTCAGTCATGAACAGTTTCTCAGATGAGGAGGAGGGTGAGAAGAGAATGTCTAGTGGAAAAAAACATCATATTCAAAGGCTTGGTCTGTCTAAAGAATGGGTGGTAGACATAAGCAATGGGCTCAGGACCATGAGTCATGCACTCCGGTGACTGCAGCTGGGGCGGTATAGTGGGCTGGCTGTCTGCCCTGACCCTGAGTGGCCCAGGCAGTTCCTCCCCCTCTGTCACCGAACACCATGAGGCCTGGTTGCTGCTTAACCTCCTTGGCGGCAGCTATTCACTCTACCCTCTGGTCATTTCCTACTTTGGCACTAGGCTGGTCCAGGCAATGTGTTTGTATCGTGTATAAGTAAGGGCACATAGGCCACATTGTAAGTGCCTGCATTGATCTGATGCTGGGTGTTGACATCTCCAGTCTGGCTCCTCTGTGGTTCTGGGCTGGGCTTTGGTGAGTAGGACTCTCAGAGTGACTTCCAAAAGTCTGCCTGCTCCCCATCATGTCTCTGGAGCTGAGAATGATGCCTGGCACACAGTCTATGCCCAGTACACGCTCGCTGGATGAAATGTTGCTGACTAATCTGGAAAGGGCACAAGTCTGGGCGCCATGAGAACTGGATTTGAGCCCTGGTTTCCTACTTCTTGGCATGTGACCCTCTTGAAGCCTCAGTTCCTTCTCATCTAAAAAACAGGAGTCACAATGACCCTACCTTGGAAAGATGAAATGAGTTATGTGTGTACACAGCCCCTCCCTGGCCCACATGAAGCTGTAAGGGAACCGCAGTAAAGATAGCAGTATGCTCAGGTCTGCATCTGGGCCCTCTGGCCCACTCATCCGGGTTTGGGACAGAGACTCCAGGCACATATCACCAAGTGGCCCTTGGCTGTTGGGTGAGATTCAGCCTCACAGAAGCCAAGGGGCCAGGATAGGCTATGATGTGACTAAAGCTACAGTAAACAGAAGTAAATGGTTCTGGCCTACAGCTTGAGAAAGTGGTCTAGAGGGTAGCCTGCCACACCCCCTTTTCATTCCCATCCCTCCTAGGACTCTTTTTAGAATGTAGCCTGGTCCTCCCAGGAAGGGGAGGGACCGTGGCTGTCAGCACCTCGTGGGAGAGCATCCCCCAGGCCTCTGGGGGCCCAGAGCTGAGTCAGACCAGGCCTTAGCCTGATGAGCTCATGGGCAGGGCAGGCACGTGAATGAGGCAGAGATACAAATAAGTCCCACACCACAGGCCAGGGGCTCTAACAGAGTGAGGTCCTTATACAGACTGGGAGCTAGGGCTCTGCTTTGGCCAGGGGTGGGGTACAGGAAGGCATAGGCTCTGCTTTGGTGTTTTAGGGTAGGTGGTTAGAAGTCAGCCAGTGGACTTGGGCAAAGTGAGCTCAAATCACAGCCTGTGGACTCCGTGGTACATGACCTAGGGCTGGTGCCTTCCTTCTCACCATCTCCGTTTCCACATCTGTACAATGGGAGTAAGAACACCTCTCCCTCCTGTGGTTGCCTGTAGGAGGAAATGCAGATTCACACAGAGCACCCAGCATGGTGCCTGGCCCACAATCTGCCCCCAAACCCAGGAGCTTTTATTGTTTGTTGTTACTGTTTCTATAGAAGCAATGACTATTATTTAAGGATGAAGAGAATTCTGCCTGCCACAGAAGAGCCAAAGTAAGGGCACGCCTTAAACAGTGTGCGCTGAGGCTCAGAGGTGTGAGGTGATAGACAGCATCAAGAAATGGAAGGTGGGGCGGTGCCTGTGGCTCAGCGAGTAGGGCGCCGGCCCCATATAACGAAGGTGGCCGGTTCAAACCCGGCCTTGGCTGAACTGCAAAACAGAAAAATAACCAGGCGTTGTGGCGGGTGCCTGTAGTCCCAGCTACTTGGGAGGCTGAGGCAAGAGACTCGCCTAAGCCCAGGAGTTGGAGGTTGCTGTGAGCTGTGTGACACCACGGCACTCTACCAAGGACGATAAAGTGAGACTCTGTCTCTACAAGAAAAAAAAGAAAAAGAAATGGAAGGTGATGAGGGCGGCGGGTTCAAACCCGGCCCTGGCCGAAATGCATCAAAAAATAGCCGGGCGTTGTGGTGGGCGCCTGTAGTCCCAGCTACTCGGGAGGCTGAGGCAAGAGAATCACCTAAGCCCAGGAGTTGGAGGTTGCTGTGAGCTGTGTGACGCCACGGCACTCTACCAAGGGCAATAGAGTGAGACCCTGTCTCTACAAAAAAAGAAAAGAAAAGAAAAGAAATGGAATGTGAGCAGGAGCAGAGACGGTGGTAGAGCCATGGGCAGAGCCAGATCAGAGTGTGCCTGTTTTTGGTGTTTAAACAGTGTGGTAGGCCAGGTAGTCCAAAGGAAATGTGGATGGGGGGACATATAGAATGGTTAGGGAAGATCTGAGGAGGTGTGCTTTGAATAGCAACCCAAATAAGGTGACTGAGTAAATCATGCAGATGTAGGGACAGAGACATGATAATAAAAGAGCATATAAAGGTGTCTCAGACCCATCCCAGCGTATAGTAGCTGCTGATGCTGTCATTGTTATCCGTCATAGCTGTATTGTTGTCTGTTCTAGCAGCAACAGTAAGGTAAGAGAAAGAGAACGGAGGCTGAGGACATGTGAGGCTAGGGTGTAGGGTAATACACAGATGCATTGTCCCCATTCTACAAAGCAGCAGATTGGGTTTCTGAGAGGTAAGGTGATTGGCCCAAGGTAGCCCAACTGGGAAGCATCTCCACGGAGCATCTCTGACTTTTCCTGTCCCTGCAGGAATGCTCTCCATATGCGGCCCACCTCTATGACGCCGAGGACCCATCCACGCCCCTGAGGACGGTGCCTGGGCTCTGCCAGGACTACTGCCTGGACATGTGGCAGACTTGTCGGGGCCTGTTCCACCACCTCTCGCCTGACCGTATGCTCTGGGCACTGGAAGGCAACCGTGCCAAGTTTTGCCACTACCTTTCCCTGGACGACAAGGACTACTGCTTCCCGCACCTGCTGGTCAACGAGAACCTCAACTTGAACCTGGGCCGTGTGACAGCTGATGCCAAGGGCTGCCTGCAGCTGTGCCTGGAGGAAGTGGCCAATGGGCTGCGCAACCCCGTAGCCATGGTCCACGCCAAGGATGGCACCCACCGCTTCTTTATAGCTGAGCAGGTGGGGCTAGTGTGGGCCTATCTGCCTGACCGCTCACGGCTTGAGAAGCCCTTCCTGAACATCAGCCGAGCAGTGCTCACCTCACCGTGGGAGGGTGATGAGCGAGGCTTCCTAGGCATCGCCTTCCACCCCCGCTTCCGGCACAACCGCAAGCTCTACGTCTACTACTCTGTGGGGGTCAGCTTCGATGAGTGGATCCGCATCAGCGAGTTCAGGGTCTCTGAGGACGATGAGAACACCGTGGACCATGGCTCTGAGAGGTGGTTTCCCTGGGGGCCCAGGCCTGGGTGGGGGCAGGTGACCATGTGTGCTGGTGTGACTGTATTAGTTTGTGTCCCATTGCTAAATATTTGGGCGAGGTGGCCCACACCTATAATCGTAGCACTCAGCCTAGGTAGGTGGATAACTTGAGCTCAGGTTTGAGACAAGCCTGAGTAAGAGCAAAACCCCATTTCTACTAAAAATAGAAAAACTAGCCAGGCATTGTGGCAGGTGCCATTAGTCCCAGCTAATTGAGAGGCTGAGACAAGAAGCATTGCTTGAACCCAAGAGTTTGAGGTGATGCCATGGCACTTTACCCAGAACAACAGAGTCTTTGTCTCAAAAAAAAAAATTTACTATTTAACATGCATGGTGGGGGCACTGAATTACCTGCTCTGGAGCTGGGGAAGGACAGTTTTCCAAAACAAATCTCACACAGGATCACATTCAAACCCCTTAATCTGGCCTGCAAGGGCCCGACATTTCTCCACCAACTCTTTTGTCATAGGCATTTGAAACTTTTTTTTTTTTGAGACAGAGTCTCAAGCTGCCACCCTGGGTAGAGTGCCCTGGCATCACAACTCATGGCAACCTCCAACTCCTGGGCTCAAGCAATTCTCTTGCCGCCTCCCAAGTAGCCTGCCACAATGCCCCGCTATTGTTTGGTTGCAGCTGTCATTGTTGTTTGGTGGGCCCGGGCTGGATTTGAACCCGCCAGCTCAGGTGTATGTGGCTGGCGCCTTAGCTGCTTGAGCCACAGGCGCTGAGCCTGTCACAGGCATTTTAGACGGTGATTTCATTGGTTTCTCATAAAACTCGAGAAGGTTATTGTTATTTTCCCATTTATAGATGAGGAAGTAGAGAATGAGAGAGGGGAAGTGATGGGTTATGTCACACAGCTAGGAAACATCAAACAGGAAACCTGTCTGTCTGTCTCAAAGTCCATTTCTCTGGCCTAGAGGTGCCTCGCTAGAGCCCACTTTGTACCATTTCCCACCTGAATCCTCTGCCTCAGATAACTTGCTCTCCTTCCTGCCTCCAGGCTTCTGTTCCTCTCAAAGCCTACAGAGCCAGCTCTCTGCATATTATTTTTGCCCCAGCTGTTTTCAAAATGGGTTTAACCTGGCTAGCACAAGGGGCACATGTATCATTCTGGGTCCAGTAGGAAATAAACCCTGTTTTGACTAATTCAATAGACAGAATTTGATACTAGGATTAGTTACTCAGGTGTTAGAAATGATAGGAGAGTAACCTGGCACCAGGAGGCAACTCTGCGCTTAACAATTGAAGGAAGCTACCTACAGCCCTGGAGATGGAAGGACAAACTGAGAAGGTGGGAACACTGGGTTCCAGGAACTGGGGCCACCCAGTGGAAGCTGGCACCATACTGGGGCTGGGCAGGAGGAATTGGAGCTGACCTCCTAAAGTAGAGAGGATGCAGGATGAGGGCCTGGACTGGGTCTGAGGGCAGATTGACAAATGACAGCACATTGTGTATTTGATAAAATCTTGACATTGAACGTGTAAAAAGGAGGAGGAATCAAACATGCTGTCTCTAAGGCAGTGGTTCTCAACCTTCCTAATGCTGCAATGTATTTTCATTGTTAAAAAGGGATGGCAACCCACAGGTTGAAAACTGCTGCTCTAAGGATTGATGTGGATCTTGTGATGCAGCATTAATTTTGACTATGAGCTTCCTGGCAGCCAGAGCAAAAGGAGAAAGCATAATTCTCATGCTCTTATATGAGCCTGTACAACCAGTTCTCCAAGAGAGATCAAGTTTATCCCATGGACATGACAGAGAGGAGAGGAAGGGACAGAATAGATGTGTCTTCCACTGTGGCTTTTAAAAATTGATTCCTGATGAAGACTAAATGTGAAACACAAAATATACAGATGATCTCTTTTCAGAGTAGGTATTCAACAAAGGTCTCTAGGGACTTCACAAGCACAAGCCTAGAACATGACTCACTCAGGGAGAGAGGTAGACATGGCTACGTCAGAGCAGCCAGGAATCAGGTCCTTCTTGCCTGAATCAGCTGTCAGTCTCTCTTCCCAGAGCTGGGGTCCCAGCGGGAGATCGCTGACAGACAATCTGAGTTTTTCTCTCCAAAAAGGACCCAGAATTTGGGGCTCTGTGTCACTTACCAAGTTATGCGCATTGGTGCCTCAGAATGCAAAGGCTTCCAGTCTTGGGCCTTGAATGAACAGAGTCCTAGTTCAAGTTACTTGAACTTTCTATGTCTCAGTTTTTTTCTAATTGTATCAGTAAGGGTTTAATAAATCAGTGACCAATCCTAGAAAATGTAAGTATTTCAGCCAGAGAGAATTTAATACAGAGAATTGATTACAAAGGCATTGAAGAGCTAGAGAAGGAAAAGAGGAGAGTTAAGTTAGCTCAAGATTTCTCACTGTAAGGAGCTGCTGCTGTTGCCGGACCAAGGAGTCCATTCGCCTGTTACCCAAGTCAATCAGTGCAGAAGCAGATGCAAAATCAACAATTTCACTTTTATTTACAGAAAAGCCAGTGATTCTGAGAGCAGCAGAGGAAGCTCTGCCTTCCTCTTTCCCTTTGTTACTTTTTATTCTCATAGTAAAAGTAAACATCAGCAATGTTATTATTCATTGTAGTATATGTTAAATATATTCCTCCTCATATGTTACAAAGGTACACATTATCTTCCTATCTCAAAGGGTTATATCTTTAGAGCATTTTAATTCTAGACTAAATTTATACTTAGTCAACACTTCACTGGGTGCACAGAGTGCCCTGGGTCCTTGACCAGTACCACAGGGTCCAGTTTCCCAACTTATCTATGACAGTAGCCTTGGAAGAGAGTAAACAATCTCCAGATGTCAGCGCATAGGCTCACCTGGCCTTGTTAGGGCTTGAGCATCCCACATGAAATGCCTGTTAAGGTTAGCGGTGGCTGGGTAGGGGAAACAAAAAGGGAAAGTTTTTTGTGCTGTTGTGTTTGCAGGTCTCGGTTCGGAGATGTCTGAGTGGAAACCCAGGGAAGTCCACATTCACCAGCCACTGCCCCTATCTCTGCAGCCAGTGCTTCTGGATGCAGAGCCAGAAACCAAAGAAATATGGCTTGTCTCTTTCTCTTGCCAACCCTAACTGGAAGCTGCGTTACTGGGAAGTATGGCTAACTGGGGAGTTAGGCTTCCCATGGTGGCGTGAGGGAGCTTCCTGAGGGGGAGTGTGGAGCTGAGCATAACCCACACCATCCAGCCCACTGTCTTTGGAAGTTGTGGGAGATGACAACTGAAGGAATGTATAGAATATGCTCAGCATAAGTAGCTGGGAAGCTAGGATGAGGAAGAAGCCAGTTGTGTCAGTGACGAGATTGACAATTTCACATAATCATAACAGGGCAGGTACTGGCCAAAGAGAGCAACAGAAAAAAATAGAAGACTCAAGTTCTAGTCCCAACTCTTCTACCTACTGGCTGTGTGATCTTGAATAAGTTGCTTAACCTCTCTGAACCCCCAGATCTCCCTTGAACTAGGGGAGTGAATTATCCCTGCCCAGCTTACCTACCAGATCCTTGTGAAAATCACTTATTGTAAGAATATAAAAAGTCTTTTCCTCTATGAAATGACATCTAAGAGAGGGAGTTTTGTTGCTGTGATGTTGCTTTGTGTTTTTGGCTCATGTGTAGAAGGCTGAGAAGGGGGGTGTTATCTTCCTTTAGGATCATTTTGGAGATCGAAGAACCAGCCTCGAACCACAATGGGGGCCAGCTGCTCTTTGGGGATGATGGCTACCTCTACATCTTTACTGGAGATGGCGGGATGGCCGGAGACCCCTTTGGAAAGTTTGGAAATGCCCAAAACAAGTATGTTCTGCATTTGGTTGGCTGGTGGGTTGGTTTACATACTCTTGGACTTGTCTGCTTTTCTAGAGGGGAGTACTTCCTCAGCCAGGCAGTGTAGACCAGCAGAAAGGGCTTTGGGTTCCAGCTCAGCTTGCAGCCTGCTGGGTGCCCCAGTCAAGTCGCTCATTCATTCTTATCAGAGGGAAAAAAAATCATCTACATGGAGAAGCTTGTCATGAGAAGTAAAGGTAATCATGGTTTTCAAGGTCCTTGTCACAGGTGTCTGATAGTGGACATCAGTGAGCCTCTGGGAAGCTAGGATTTTCTCTAAGGGTCAGCCCAGCCCCCTGGAGCCCCACTGGAAAAAGGGGAGGGGAGCTCCCCAGGCCAAATGGGGAGTGTGTGCTGGTTGAAGCAGTGTAGTGCTAGCACATGAGTCACTCATGAAGGCACAGATGTTGAAGGGCAGTCCTGCTCTCTTTTACCCACTTCCTAGCTTGAGCAAATGAGCTGGAAAGAGCTGGTTGCATTCCTTACACACACACACACACACACACAGAGTCTTATGAGTGTAAACAAGACTATTGAGGGGTCTCAAGTCAGCCCCCTCCATTCCCTTAGCCAAAATGACAAAACCATCTCAGCCCAGAAAGTAAAAATAGCGAGTATAATGTTGATTACAGTAATTAAAGTGCTCACAATTTGTGACTTGTGCTTTTATATGTGACGGTGTAAGAATCATCCCAGCTTTCTCATGTTTGGGATGTGTTTAGAAATGAAGCTGAGAAAATAGAAATTAAGGATATGTGGATAATTGGTCAAAGCTTAAAAACATCATTTTCCTGTTATGAGTTTTTCTCACTGAGGCGCTGAATCCTGGTGTGTAGTGCGTGGGCTCAGGATGTGGTCTGAGCATGGAGTTGAGTAGGCTGGAGTGCAGAGAGGAATTCACGGCCAGTAAAAGGGGATTATCCATGAGGCATCTATGGAGTGGGAGCACTTTATCATCATTAAGGAGGACACGTGTTAGCTGGCCCTACTCATAACAGAAACTCTTGGGTACTAATGCTATTTGAGAGTGATATGTTAACTGCTCAAACTCTACCAGCCCTGCCTTGAATACAGCCTGGAGGGAGTGTGCCCAAATGCTAACAGTGAGAGGAAAAATTATACATTAAGAAAGTGCATCAAAAATCATGGATGAGGCCAGGCATGTTGGCTCACCAGTAACTCCAGCACTTTGGGATGGGAGGTGAGGCAGGAGGATTGCTTAAGGCCAGGAGTTTGAGACCAGCCTGGGCAATATGGCAAGACCCCATCACTACGAAAAATAACAATAAAATAATGAGCCGGGTGTGGTGGCATATGCATGTTGTCCCAGCTATTCAGGAGGCTGAGGCAGGAGGATCACTTGAGCCCAGGAGCTATCATCATGCCATCACTGCACTCCATCCTGCACCACAGAGTGAGACTCCATCTCTACAAAAATAAAAATGTAAAATCATGGATGAAAAGGCAGTGTTCCCTTCTGTACTGTCTTCAAGCACATTGCAGATTTTTCTCATCATGTGTTACTTTTACTGCATGGTTAGAGATGCAGCCCTGTGCTGTCTGCCTTTCTCACAGACCTCACATATACTCGGTTCAAGTACGTTTGACTTTGCAGTTATCCGGTGACTGACTCAGCAAACAGTGATTATCTACTATGTGCTGGTCACTGTGCTGGGTATTGGAGGAAAACTGTAAGCGCTACTCATTTTTCTAGTGGAATTTTCACCCTATAGCACAATCCTGCTAAGTGGGACCACGCTAATATGACAGTTAAGGACACTGAGGTATAGTATAGTAAAGACCTTGGGTTCCTGGAGCCAGGCAGCATGGGCTGGATTCCAGCCCTGCCATTTCCTAGACCTACGGCGACCGGGCATGGTATTTGCCTTTTTTGAGCTCAGCTGCTACATCTGTAAAGTAGGGATCATAATAGCACCCACCCACCTAAAAGGTTTGTGACGATGAATCGAGCAAAAATTGGTATGTTGTGTCCAATGCTTGTGACAGCCTGGCATACAGTAAAATGCCTGATAAATATTGAATGAATGAATGAGGTTACCAGGCTGGCAAGTAGCTGAGAAGTACTGGAACCCGGGGCGCTGGCCCCACAGCTAAGGCTCGCTCTAGCGCAGCTGTGAGCCCGGTGCCCCTAGGTCTGCGCGCGGTGCCAATGCGCCCTGGCACAGGGTGACCTCGAGCCGGTGTGCTCTCCTGCCCGCCCACAGGTCGGCGCTGCTGGGCAAAGTGCTGCGCATCGACGTGGACCGCAACGAGCGCGGCCCGCTGTACCACATCCCGCCCGACAACCCGTTCGTGGGCGACCCTACCGCGCGGCCGGAGGTCTACGCTCTGGGCGTGCGCAATATGTGGCGCTGCTCCTTCGACCGCGGCGACCCGGCGTCCGGCGCGGCCCGCGGGCGCCTCTTCTGTGGCGACGTGGGCCAGAACAAGTTCGAGGAGGTGGACCTGGTGGAGCGCGGCCGCAATTATGGCTGGCGGGCCCGCGAGGGCTTCGAGTGCTACGACCGCAAGCTGTGCGCCAACGCCTCCCTCGGTGACCGCCCACGGCCCGGGGACCCGGATCCCAGATCCTCCACCACCACCGCCCCAGGGGCTGCGCGCCATCGCCTCCCTCGGCGATCGCCTGCGCCTCATCCCTTCCCGGGTACCCCAACATCTTGGAGCCATCCCCCATCCCACGGGCTGTGCACCAGCGTCCCCTTCCCCCAACCTCCCCGTGCCTCGGAGGCCTCCTGGCATCGCTTCTGAGTTCCTCTTTGCCCCATTCTCCCACTGGCGCCCCTACAAATACGCTTTCCACTTCGCCATACCACCTGTGGTGCACTTTCTTCCCTCTGTGCCAGGCCCCTTGGGCGCTGTGGGTAACCTCAGGTCCCCTGCTCCCGCAGGACCCAAGGCCGCCCTGAATGCTTTGTTGCGGAGGAGGGGACCTATTGCCCACGCCCAAGAATTCATCTAGGGGTGAACCCGGCCCTGCAGGTTCATTTGTTTTTCCACTCCCTTTGCAGACGACGTGCTGCCGATCTTCGCGTACCCGCACAAGATGGGCAAGTCGGTCACCGGGGGCTATGTGTACCGGGGCTGCGAATACCCCAACCTGAATGGCCTCTACATTTTTGGTGATTTCATGAGTGGGTGAGTGGCCCACTGCCCTGGCTGTCCCTGGGCCCCTGGGACTGTGGTAAAAAGGAGTGGTGGTGTGTGTGTGCGATGTGCACAGCTACTCTCACAGGATTCCCAGGAGTGGGGCAAACACCCTAAGCCGCCTCATTTTCTCCTAATACCATCTGGGTCAGGTACCGCCTGATAGAGACATTACTGACATTAAAAACTGGACTTGCTTAAGTGCAGGTCCTGTGGTCTTCCCCTCCCTCCTGAGAGTCATGGTCTGTGGGCCTGACAATGGTTCTGATGGGCAGGAAAGCAGAACATGAACAATTTCCTGGACACTCAGAGACACCTTGCTCCTAGGGAAGCCAGACCTGCCACTGCACCAACTGATGGTGCCCCCAGCTCCAGCTAGGGCTGCAGGGAGCATTGGTCCAAGTCCCCTCAGCACATGTTGGGAAAAGGAAGCCCAGAGAGGGCAGTGGCTTGAGCACTTCCTGCTGGGGAAAGGGAAGATGGGGCCAGTGGGGCTCCAGATCTCCACTGTGGCCAGTGGTACCTTGCTGCTGGCCCTGTGCTCTGGAGTAGTGCCACCTCCTCCAGTGAGACCCTAGAAGTGTGTGGGTGTGTGGCTCACATCACAAACAGGTTTTGTGGCAGGGAGAAAACATACCTCCTAAGCCTGCTGTGAGTCAGCCCTTGTCCCCAGGGGAGCTTATGGAGCCTCAAGACCCCTTTGTTGACCCACTGTACAGAAGAGAAAGCTGAGAATCAGAGAAGCCCAGGGAAGACATGTACCTGGTACAATGCTTAACAGTGCAGGCTGAGATGGGGGAGGGGATGAATCCTGGTCCACCTACTGGCCAAGTGACCTTGAATCAATTACTCCACCTTTCCTCATCTTCAGTTTTCTGTTCGCAAAATGGAGTTGATTATACACTACCTCCTAGGGCTGTTTTGAGGACCGAATTGGTTAATACACATGCAGTACTTAGAATCTAGTACACACTCAATACATGGTGGCTCTTAATTATTCCCACCCACCCTCCCAGCGGACAGCCAAGAGAAGAAATAAGGACACAGGAGACCCGGGGGAGGGGTAGAGAAATTGTCACCTCTCAGAGGCTCACTGGCCTTGTATTTAGTCTGCCGCCTGGAGCTGAGAGACAACACTGACCTGGGCTCCCAAACATTGGTTCCTTCCCCCAGATCTGCCCTTTCCTCTCTGCTTTCGCGTCTGGAAAATGGGTCTAGATAAAGCCTGTTTTTACCCCTGATTCTCCTTTCCCCTGCTGTCCTCCCAGGATGCCTAAGTCTTCAGACTATAGAAATTCAATTAATTTTGCCAATATTTCCCAGGCCCCTCTGCCAGGGCGAGGATGACAGAGGTGAAGAGCACTTCAAACCTGACTTAGGGAGACAGACCCAGTTATTGTCCACTGTAGTATAACCTGAGAGCCACTGTGCTGGGAAGCCCAGCTGGCAGACAGTGAAGGAGGGCTTCACAGAGGAAGGGATGTCTGAGCAGGACCTGGAAGTATCAGTGGGTGACAGCCAAGCGGAGAAGGGGTAAGGGGCAAAATTAACATATTTCAAAGATGTCTTAGCTCCAGCTTGTGATCTGAAATGGAGGCAACGCCAAAGTATGAGCAAACTCCTAGGCACCAGCCTTGGCTGGGTCTGAAACAAAAGTCAGCTCTCGAAGTGCTGGGCCCTCTGCTGGCCAGTGGGGGGATTGCATGGAGGAAGCAGTAGAAGACCAGACTGGTCTTGTATTTCTGCATCTGTCTGGGAGGTGCTCAGTAGAGGTTTCACACAAATACAGCTTCATGGATGTGCAACTTGTGCAGTCACACAGGGCCCATGCTCATAAAGGCCTACACTTGGTCTAATGCTCTGTGGATACCATCTTAAAATTCTCAATAATTTTTTTTTTTTTGTAGAGACAGAGTCCCACTTTATCGCCCTTGGTAGAGTGCCATGGCATCACACAGCTCACAGCAACCTCCGACTCCTGGGCATAGGCAATTCTCTTGTCTCAGCCTTCTGAGTAGCTGGGACTATAGGTGAAATAATTTAAAAAAAATTTTTTTAGTCTGTGCCTCTACTTCCTAAGACAGATTTTCTAACACCCTTGCAGATAGGGGGCTGTAAAAGAATGTTTTGTTCTAATATGTGGTCTTTGACCCCAGTTCTGCATAGAGCTCCTAAATCCCATGGGGGTTCCTGGGTGAATTTTTTTTTTTGAGGAAGTATCTTGCTTTGTCACCCTTGATATAGTACCCTGGCATTTTCATAACTCACAGCAACTTCAAACTATTGGGCTCAAGTGATCCTCTTACCTCAACCGCCTGAGTAGCTGGGACTATAGACATATGCCACAATGACCGGCTTTTTTTTTTTTTAGTAGAGACAGGGTCTCACTCCTGCTCTGGCTGATCTG
>CAUYRH010029624.1:0-20069 GCA_963574655.1 Perodicticus potto
GGCGTTGTGGCGGGTGCCTGTAGTCCCAGCTACTTGGGAGGCGGAGGCAGGAGACTCGCTTGAGCCTGGGAATTGGAGGTTGCTGTGAGCTGTGATGCCACAGCACTCTATCCAGGGTGACAGCTTGAGGCTCTGTCTCAAAAAAAAAAAAGACTATTCAGTATTGATGGGTCCTGTGTCCATCTTTTTCAAAGCTTTATCTTTAGGGCTGGAACATGCCTGGTGGTCCATGGTAGATGGTTTTGTATCACAAACACATTAAACAGCTTTTTTGAGATATAATAAACCAACTGTACAAATTTCTGATGGGAAATTTCACATTATCTTATTGTTTCTGCTCTCTATGTAACATGCCTTTTTTCCTCTGGCTTTTTTAAAAAATTTCCTCTTTTACATTGGTTTTGAATGGTTTGACAGTGTGCTTAGGTATGGTTTTCTTTATGGTTCTTATGCTTGGGGTTTGTTGAGCTGTCTGTGAGCTGTAGGTTTATAGTTCCCATCAAGTTCGGAAAGATTAATCTGGACATTATTTCTTCTAGTTTTTTTCTTCTCTCCTTTGAGGACTCCACTTAACCATTTTTAGATACTGGAGGTTGACTTCAACTCATCAGTACCCTTTTTTTTTCCTTTCATTCTGTTTTCTGTTTATCTTGGACAGTTTCCATTTTCATGCCCTTAATTTCATTAAGCTTTGCTGTTGCAATGTTCATTTCTCCCTAACATCCCACTTAGTGTTTTTTTATCTTAGAAATTATAGTTTTCACATCTGGAAGTTTGATTAAAATCTTTGCGTCTTTTATGCTTCTTATCATTTGAACATATAGAATACACTTGTAATAGTCATTTCAATATCATGTTAATTATAATTTCTTTGTCAGTTATGTGTTGGCTTTTATTAATTGGTCGTTCTTATTAAGAGTTTTGTTTTCTTTCCTTTATGCGTGCCTAATAGTCTTTGATCGGATGCCAGAAATTGTGGATTTTGTCTTGTTAGGTGCAGGACGTTTTATATTTTTACAATGTTCTTGAGCTTTGTTCTAGGGTGTAGAGTTACTTCAAAACAGACTAATGCCATTGGTTCTTGCTTTTATAATTTGTTAGCCTGGTCTGGAGTGGTGCTCAGGCTAAGGCTAATTCTTTGCTACTAATGAGGCAAGACTTTTCCTGTGTACACCACTCAGTAACCCACAAACTGGGAGTTTTCTGTACTTTTGTCTGATGGGAACAGTCGCAATACCCAGCTTCGTGTGAGTGCCCTGCACTGTTCCCTCTGTTTCCTTCAGATGGTGCCTTCCCTGGCCTGGGAAATCGCCTTAAACATACGAGTTTAGTTTTCTACTTGAGGGAGACCCTCTGCAGATGCTCTAGGCTTTTCTCTCTGCATTTGTCTTCTGTGCAGCTCTGTTCACTGACCCATAGTTGCTTAGAGCTCCCTGGATCAGTGAATTTCAACCACTGTGCCTTGACAGCATCTTAGGTGTGCCAGGAAAAATTTTTAAAAACCATTAATTAAATTATTTTCAAAAGAAGATCAAAGAACAGTAAGTATTTTTTTTCCCCACTCTTTTTTTTAATTAACATAATTCAAGTGTACCACAGAAGTTTAACTACTAGTTTAAGTATGCCATGAGATAAAAAGGGTTGAAAAACACTGTCCTAGACTTTCATCTCAGTTTTTTCTACTCTCAAGAGTTTGCTAGATTCTAATTCACTTTCTCCTCTTTGTGCTGTGGTCTGGAAACTCCTTAGACAGTAAGGTGGGGCAGTGGTAGGGTTAACCACATAATGCTTCTCATTTCTTAAGGATCACTCTTTTTTGTTGCCTGATGTCTAGTGTCTCGCAAACTGTTTTATCATATAATTGTCTCTGGTTTATTTTATCTTATTGATTGTTTCTGGTGGAAAGATAAGTCTTGTACCGGTTCCTCTAAAAAATTTTTTTTGTTTTGGGTACATTGAGGGCACAAGGATTAGGTTACACTGATTGCATTTGTAAGGTAAGTCTCTCTTATAATTGTGTCCCACTCCCAGAAGGTGTGACATACGCCCTAAGCCCTGTCCCTCCTCCCCTCTTCATGCTCCCTCATTCCCCTGCCCCTACCTTGAAGAGATTTGAGTTTTTCTCTTATTAGGATATATATTAGATCATCTACTGGCTTCATATTAGAATTGAAGTACATAGTCGGGCATTGTGGCGGGCACCTGCAGTTCCAGCTGAGGTGAGAGAATCACTTAAGTCCAGGAGTTTGAGGTTACTGTGAGCTGTAATACCATGGCACTCTACCAAGGGCGACATAGTGAGAATCTGTCTCCAAAAAAAAAATAGAATTGAAGTACATTGGATTCTTGCTTATCCATTCTTGGGATATTTTACTAAGAGGAGTATGTTCCAACTCAATCCAGGTTCCCATGAGACATCACAAAATCTCAAACCTGTAAATGCTGGTGTGGATGTGGAGAGAAGGGAACACTTTTACACTGCTGGTGGGACTGCAAACTAATACAACCTTTTTGGAAGGAAGTATGGAGAATCCTCAAAGAACTCAAATTGGACCTCCCATGTGATGCAGCATTCCAATAGCTAGGCATCTACCCAGAACAAAAAAAAGAATCCTTTTATCATAAGGACATTTGCACTAGACTTTTTTATCGCAGTTCAATTTACAATTGCCAAATTGTGGAAACAACCTAAATGCCCACCAACCCAGGAATGGATTAACAAACTGTGGTGTGTGTGTACCATGGAATACTATTTACCTGTTAAAAGAAAATTCTTTAGAATGATGGAGCTAGAAACAATTGAAAGGAGTTAGTCAGGGTACTGAGAAAATAGGAGTATAGACTGCTTTTGAAAGAAATTTGAGGCTGGATGCATTAGCTCACACCTGTAATCCAGCACTTTGGGAGGCCTATATAGGAGGATTGCTTGAGTTCAGTAGTTTGAGGCTAGCCTGGGCAATGTAGAAAGAACCTATCTTTCAAAAAAAATTTTTTTTTATTAGTTGAGCACAGTGGTACATGCTTATAATCCCAGGTATTGGAGAGGCTGAGGCAGAGGATTGCATGAGCCCAAAGTTTGAGGATGTAGTGAGCTAGGACGGTGCCACTGAACTCAAGCCCAGATGACAGAATGATCTGAGACACTGTCTCCAAAAATAAATTAAAAAAATAAATAATAAATAGAGAACTTTGAAAACGTAAAAGAGACTAGTGGAGAGAAGAGGAAATGGAATTATGTACACTTATGTGGAAATTAGCCTTGGAAGGAAGAAGAGGAATGGGGAAATCAACACTTCCCCATCTTATGTGCTTTATAGAAAATGCATTGCATGTTTTTAATTTAAGCTTGTCAGTAATTTTACCAGATTTGTATTCTTAACCTTTATCACAGATAAGGATATGGGAACTAGAAATAAAGGACTAGAGCTGACTTAACCAATTTATGCATCAGCAGCAAAGCTGATCCTACAGCTCACACTTTTTTTTTTTTTTTTCCAGTTTTTGATCAGGGCTGGGTTTGAACATACCACCTACTCCTTTGAGCCATAGACGCCGCCCCGCTTTTTCTTTCTTTCTTTCTTTCTTTTTTTTTGTAGAGACAGAGTTTCACTTTGTTGCCCTTGGTAGAGTGCTGTGGCCTCACAGCTCACAGCAACCTCCAGTTCTTGGGCTTAGGTGATTCTCTTGCCTTCAGCCTCCTGAGTAGCTGGGACCACAGGCGCCTGCCACAACTCCCAGCTATTTTTGTTGCAATTTGGCCAGAGCTGGATTTGAACCCGCCACCCTCCGTATATGGGGCTGGCACCCTACTCAATGAGCCACAGGCGCCATCCTTGCTTTTTCTAATGATCTGTGTGGTCACTCTGGGCTGTTTCTTGCTTTAGAGAGAATAGCTGGTGAAGATTTAGACAATAATTGGAGTAAAGGGCCTGAAGAATCATGTAACCATTGTTTTTAGGTAGAATTGTCTATTTTGAAAGCCCTATCTACTTTTACGGTAGAAAATATGAAAAAGATAGCTAGATTAATGTGTTATGGTGGTAGATGTATTATATAAAATAGTTTCAGGGGTCAGTCCTAACTGCAGCCCTGTCCTGTTCCACAAGTTTTGCTTCAGAACTCGTTATACAACTTGTACTCTTAAACTTTTTTACGTCTTCATACATAAGTAGTAAATTCAATGATTAGATGAAAAGAAGACTTAACTCATTGGGTTTATTCTAGAAGATAAGTGGTCCAAGAAGTGATCTTTATTTGTAAGCTAATGTTCTTTGCCTCAGTCTGTATCCCTTTTTATTAACTACTTCACTTTGCTTATACAGATATTAGATTGAGTCATATTGAATTGATGTCAAAAGAGTTGAATGTTGGCAATTTCGTGTGGTTCAACATAATAGTATATTTTAGAGGACAAGAAGAATTAGGGAATACTGTTGCTAGCATCATTAGTTCAGGAGACAGGTCTATATTATTCACCAGTTTATGTCCAATGTCTGGACTAGTAGATATTCAATAAATAATTTATGAATGAAAAACTCTAGGCTTTTGAGGTTCCATAAGACTTTCATGTTTTTCCTATGAAAAACTAAGTTTTCAGGTTTTGTAAGGATTTGGAGCAATGATTAGAGGAAACTATCTTCTTATCAGCCCCAAGTCTTTTTAAAAGACTAAAATATAAGGATTTGGGGGCAGGGAGCAAAGCTCTTTTACTTTCAATGGAACATATCATTAAATAACAAAATATTTACTATTTAAAGGTTCCTCTTCCTCAGCCCTTCAAAAGATCTGTGTAGAGATTAGAGTCTGCCTCCCACCTTTTCTTGGAATGGAGGGTTCTGTTAGTGATTAAGTGCAGTCACATGTGGGCACTGCTTTTCTTTTTTAGTTTTTCCACCTACCACCTTTATAGTTAAGGTGGTATGACATGGTAATTGCAAATGTAACTATTCTTTTATCACTTGGAGCCAGAGAAGTGGCCTTTTTCTATGCAACAGTAGAACTTCTATGCTTACTTCTGTGTCCTAATAACTTGCATAATTATCTTGTGGGAATTCCATACCATGAAGTGTTATAGGAAAGCAAATGTCTAAGAAACCTCGGGTTTGTTGAGGATTGCCCAGAGGTCTTTAGGCAAATATGAAGAAAATATATTTGTTATATTATCTTGTGTGTGTGATATGTGGTCCTGTTACTGCTTTGGATTATTAAGTCTCTGTGCCTATTTCCTGCAGTATCGAGTTCCATCCACACAGTGGTGCTAGAAAACCAAGAATTGATCATTTTTTTCCCCCTTATAAAGAAGTTAGAAATATGTATTTCTAACTATTTCTATTTCTATTTCTAAATAAACGCTTCCTCAAGTTGTATAAGTTTTCTCATCCTCTATCACATCTATCAGGAAACTATTATTTTCATCTCTGAAATGTCTCCAATATTCATCATCCCTCAACCAGATGGCTGTAGTAGCTTCCTAATGATCTGCCTGGACTTATGTCTGCCCTGTTCCAATCTGTTGTCCGTATTTTAGCAGCTATAAGTACTCTTTCCTAAACTTAAATCTGAACTGTACTTTGTTGCTTAAAAAACTGTTAATGAATCCTTAGTAAATTAAGTTTGTTAGTGAAGATAAATACAGACAGGCCTTTCCTGGCCCACTTGTTGCCCAGTTCTCCAGGTTCATTCACCTGCAGCCTTTCCTTGTCCAAGTCCCCTGTTGCTCTGTACTTCAGCCAGTGTGGCCAGATTTTGGTTCTTTCAACACAAGTTTTTTTCCTCCTACTTTTGCCTGATTTTTCTTCTGCTTGGAAGGAGTAGAGGGATATGCATGTGTATGTATAGATATATTCTTTAAAACAATGTTTTACTCATACATAATTGTACATATTTATGGGGTACATGTGATATTTTGATACATGCAGACAGTGTATAATGGTCAAATTTAGGATATCCATCACCTTAAACATTTATCATTTTGTTGCTTTGGGAACATTTCAGATCTTCTAGCTATTTTGAAATACGTATTGTTGTTAACTATAGTCAGTCACCCGTCTGCTGTTCAACATTAGAATTTACTCCTGTTGAATGATATGTTTATACTCGTTAATCAACCTCTTTTAGCACTTCCTGCCTTCCTAGCCTTTGTTAACTATCTTTCTACTCTCTACCCATAAAATCCATTTTTTCTTAGATCCTAGATATGAGTGAAAGCATGCAATGTTTGTCTTTCTGTGTCTGGCTTAATTCACTCAACATTGTGACCTTGGTAGTTCCTGCCATCTTGCTGCACATGGTAGGATTTTTTTTTTAATGGCTGAGTAGTATTTCTTTGTGTATATATACCACATTTTGTTACATCATTCATCCATTGGTGGACATTTAGGTTGTTTCTTTATTTTGGCTATTGTGAATAGTGTTGCAATAAACCCCAGGGATCCAGGTATCTTTTTGAAATACCGATTTTCTTTACTTTGGATAAATACTCAGTAGTGGGATTGTTAGATCAATTGATAGTTCTATTTTTAGTTTTTTAAGAAACCTCCTGTTTTTCATGATAGCTTATACTACCACTAATAGTGTATAAAAATTCCCTTTTTTTTCACATCTTTGTCAGCATTTGTTATTTCGTGTCTTTTTGATAATTGGCTATTACAATGGGGGTAAGATGATACCTCATTGTGGTTTTGATTTGCATTTCACTGATGATAAGTAATGTTGAGAATTTTTTTAGATACCTGTTGTCTATTGATGCATCTTCTTTTGAGAAATGTCTATTCTCATGACATTTGTTCACTTTTTAATGGGATGATAATGTTTGCTGTTGAGTTGTTTGAGTTTTTTTATATATTCTGGATGTTAATTCCATGTTGGTTGAATAGTTTGCAAATATTTTCTCCCATTCTACAGTTTGTTTCTTTTTACTGTTTATTGTTTCCTTTGATATGTAGAAGCTTTTTAGTTTAATATAGACTCATTTGTCCTATTTTTGTATTTGTTGCTTGTGCTTTTGAAGTCTTAGCCATAAAATCTTTTCTTACACTAAGGTCCTGGAGTGTTTCCCCTATAGTTGCTTCTAGTAGTTTTGTTTTGTCTCTTACCATTTGACTTTTGAATCCATTTGGAGTTGATTTTTGTATCTGATAAGGGATAGGGGTCTAGTTTTATTCTTCTGTATATGAATGTCCAGTTTTCTTTGCATCATTTGTTGAAGAAGGTGTCCTTTCTCCAATGTATGTTCTTGGCACCTGTGTTGAAAATCAGTTGGCTGCAAATGTGTGGATTTATTTCTGACTTCTGTCTTCTTTTCCATTGGTCTGTGTCATTTTTATACCAGTACCCTGCTCTTTTCGTTACGGTACCTTTGTAGTACGTTTTGAAGTCAGGTAGTGTGATGCCACCAGTTTTATTTTTGTCAATATTATTTCGGCCGTTTGGAGGCCTTTGTTTCATAAAACTTTTAGAATTTTTTTTCTATTTCTGTGAAAAATACCATTGGTATTTTAATAGGCACTACATTGAATCTATAGATTGCTTTGGGTAGTATGGTCATTTTTAGTGATATTCATTCTTCTGATCCGTGAGTATGTGATGTCTTTTCATTTGTTTGTGCTCTGTTCAATTTCTTTCAGTTTTATCAGTTTTATTGTTTCCTCATAGAGGTCTTTTTATCTCTTTGGTTAAAATATTTCTTTTTGGTGAGGTGTAGTGGCTCATGTGTGTAATCCAACACTTTGAGACACAGAGGTGGGAGGATCGCTTGAGGCCAGGAGTTTGAGACCAGCCTGGGTCACATAGTGAGACCCCATTTCTACAAAAATTAGAAAAATAAGCCATGTAGTGGCATGCACTGGTAGTCCCAGCTACTCAGGAGGCTAAGGCAGGAGGATAGTTTGAGCCCAAGAATTTGAGGTTGCAGTGAGCTATGATGCCACCACTGCACTCTGGCCAGGGCAAGAAAAAGAAAGCAAGACTCTGTCTAAAATTAGAATAATAATAATAATAATAATAATACCTTCTTAAAATAATTTGTTCTCATCTTTCATATCTTAGCTTAAACCAACGGTTCTCAACCTGTGGGTCGTGACCCACAGGAACTATATTAAAGGGCTGTGGCATTAGGAAGTTTGAGAACCACTGGCTTAAACCTTGGAAAGTTTTTGTTAATTTCCCCAAGGAGACAAGCTGTCTGTGTTATGTATTCTCATAGTTACCAATAATTTTTCTTTATAGTAATCACAGTTTAATTATATAAAATTACATAAGCGTAAAAATTATATAAAATGTAAGTGATTATTTGACTAATGTTCATTTCCGAACTGCGTTATAAGTGCTGACAAGCTAGATTCTGTACTCTTTGCTCACTGCTGTATCATTGCTGCCTATTAAAATATTTGCTGAATAAATGAATGACTGGAGGTCGGTCAGCATCTGAGGTAGATATTAGAAGTAGGAACAGGTGAGCATTCTGGGAAACAAAGAAATTGTTGCACATCAGAATACACTAAAGTAAGCTTTATATTAAGGCAGCATATTGGCCCAGTGTAGTCTACCTATGTATTTCCTTTTGGGGCAGAAATTAATTCTAGTTCATGGACAGCCTTGAACTGTAAGAGTTCCTGTCTGCATGGAAAGGCAGGTGAAGTGAGAGAGATAGATCACGTTTGGCATATGTTTTGTTCTGTAACATTTGTAAAGATGTGGTATGACACTGGAGACAGGTCACCATTTGTGTTTACATTTATTTACATGACTATATAATAAGATAATAACATTCTCGTAATGAGTATTAAAATGAATGAGAAAATACAGGTAAAAACATTTTAAAAAGTGTATAAACTTACATATATTTGCCCAGAAAATGGGAAGTTCTTCATTTTTGGAATTTCTATTCTTTTGTTCATAATTATAACTAAGGGTTATCTAATTGAATAAAAGAATCATGGCATACAAAGCCCCATTTTCTTTCCTTTTTTTTTTTTTTTTGTTGCAGTATACTTATTTATTTATTTTTGCTTGTTCTGGTATATTCAGCTTCTTTCTTTTTTTAAATTAAATCATAATTGTGTACATTAATGCATTTAAGGGATACAATGTGCTCATTTGATATACAATGTGGAATGCTTACATCAGACTGGTTAACATAACCATCACCTCATTTATTTGTTCTGGTAAGACATTTATACTGTACTCTTAATAGTTTTGAAATGTACTATTGCATTGTGCACTTTAGGTGAGGTCCCACCAAATACATTCTCTCCTCCAGGCCTCCCCTCTCCCTCTTTTTCTCTCCTTTTTGGACTATAGTTGTGCTATATCATTCATATGAATGTGTAGGTGATTGTATATTGGTTTCATAATAGTACTGAGTACATTGGATACTTTTTCCTCCATTCTTGAGATACTTTGCTAGAAGAATATGTTCCATCTCCATCCATGTAAACATAAAACATGTAAAGTCTCCACACTATGGCTGCTTTGTATTCCATTGTATACGTGTACCACAATTTGTTAATCCATTCATGTGTTGATGGATACTTGGGCTGCTTCCATGACTTGGCATTTATGCATTGGGCTGCAGTAAACATTCTGGTGCAAAATGTCTTTGTTATAAAATGATTTTTGATCATCTGGATATATACCTAGTAGAGGAATTGCAGGATCAAATGTAGATCTACTTTTAGTTCCTTGAGTATTCTCCAAACTTCTTTTTTCTATGGCCACTATGTTCTAAGTTTTATAAGGGCATGACTGTGTCAGCCTTACTTATTGTTTATCCTCTGCACACAGTATCTAGTTGGTGCCCAGAAATTATTTTTTTAACTTAATTTTTATTAAATTATAACTGTATATATTTATGGGGTACAGTGTGATGATTTAATATGCAATGTGGAATGCTTATGACAAACTAACATAACCATGACTTATTTTTGTGGTAAGACATTTATAATATACACTTAGTCGTTTTGAAATATACCCTTGCATTGTGTACATTAGGTGAGATCCTGCCAAATACCTTCCGTCCACTCAACCTTCCCCCATTTGCCCTCCCCCCTCCCCTTTCCTCTCCCTCCTTTTCCCTCTTTCTTTCTGGAATATCTTTGTGTTTTATCATTCCAATGAAAGTGTGAGTGTTTATATGTTGGTTTCATAATAGTACTGGGTACATTGGTTACTTTTTTTCTCATTCTTGAGATAATTTACTAAGAAGAATATATTTCATCTCCATCTAAGTAAAGATAAAAGATATAAAGTCTCCCTCCTTTTTTTTGGCTGCATGGTATTCCATAGTATACATATAGCAGAATTTGTTTATCCATTCATGGGTGGATGGGCATTTAGGCTGCTTCTACGACCTGACTGTTGTGAATTGGGCTGCAGTAAACATTCTGGTGCAAATGTCTTTGTTGTAAATGATTTTTGTTCATTTGGGTAGATAACCTAGTAATGATATTGCAGGATCAAACTGTAGGTCTACTTTTAGTTCCTTGAATATTGTCCAAACTTCTTTCCAAAAAGGTCATGTTAGCTTGCCTTTGCACCAGCATTGTACAAGTATTCCCTTCTCTCTGCATCCATGCCAACATCTGTTGTTTTGGGATTTTGTTATATGGGCTAGTCTTACTAGAGTTAGATGATATCTGAAAGTGGGTTTGATTTGCATTTCTCTGATAATTAAAGGTAATGAGCATTTTTTCATGTGTTTATAGGTCATATGCCTGTCTTCTTCAGAGAAGTTTCTGTTCAAGTCTCTTGCCCACATAGAGATGGGGTCATTTGTTCTGTTCTTATTGATTAGTTTGAGTTCTCTGTGGATTCTAGTTATCAGACCTTTTCTCCCATTCTGAAGGTTGTCTGTTTGCTTTACTTACTGTGCTCTTGGCTGTGCAAAAGCTTTTTAGTTTGATCAGATCCCAGTAATGGATTTTTGGTGTTGCTACAATTGCCCAGTGGGTCCTTCTCATAAAATATTCTCCCAGGCTGATGTCTTCAAGTGTTTTCCTTGCACTTTCTTCTAGTATTGTTATAGTTTCATGTCTTAAGTTTAAATCTTTTATCCAGTGAGAGTCAATTTTCGTTAATGATGAAAGGTAGGGGTCTAGTTTCAGTCTTCTACAGGTGGCTGGCCAGTTCACCCAGCACCATTTGTTAAATAGGGAGTCTTTCCCTCATTGAATGTTTTTGATAGGCTAATCAAAGATCAAATGACGATAAGTAGCTGGGTTCATCTCTTGGTTCTCCATTCTGTTCCATAAATCTACCTCTCTGTTTTTGTGTCGGTACAAAAACATGCTGTTTTGATCACTATAGATTTATAGTATAGCCTGAAGTCTGGTAATGTGATACCTCCTGATTTGTTTTTATTTCTGAGTAATGTATTGGCTATTTGAGGTTTTTTCTGATTCCATATAAAATGAAGCACTATTTTTCCAAGCTCTTTAAAGTATGACAGTGGTGCTTTAATAAGGATTGCATTAAATCTGTAGACTGTTTTTTCAGCTTGACTATTGTTGGTATATATAAAAGCTACTGATTTGTAAGTATTGATTTTGTATCCTAAGACACTGCTGTATTCGTTGATCACTTCTAAGAGCTTTGTAGTTGAGTCCCTAGGGTTTTCCTGGTATAAAATCATGTCATCTGCGAAGAGTGAGAGTTTCATCTCCGGAGTGAGAGTTTCACCTCCTCTGACCCCATTTGAATATACTTGATCGCCTTTTTTTTGCCTGATTGCTATGGGTAGGATTTCCATTATTATGTTGAATAGCAGTGGTGACAAAGGGCATCCTTGTCTAGTTCCAGATCTAAGTGGAAATGTTTTCAATTTTATTCCATTCCATATGATATTTCCTTTGGGTTTGTGGTACATAGCCTCTTTCAGTTTAAGAAATGTCCCATCTAAGTCTATTTTCCTAAGTGTTCTAATCCTGAAAAGATGCTGGATATTATCAAAAGCTTTTTCTGCATCAATTGGGAATAATATGGTCTTTGTTTTTTATTTTGTTTATGTGGTGTATTATGTTTATAGATTTACATATGTTGAAACAACCTTGTAACCCTGGGATAAAAACAACTTAATTGTGGTGTATAATTTTTTTGATGTATTGTTGAATTCTGTTTGCTAGGATCTTACAGAATATTTTTGCGTCAATATTCACTAATGATATTTGTCTATAGTTTTCATTCTTTGTAGGTTCCTTTCCTGATTGGGGATTAGGGTGCTATTTGCTTCATAGAATGTGTTGGGGAGGATTCCTTCTTTTTCTATGTTTTGGAAAAGGTTATGTTATATAGGCAATATTTCCTCTTTGAGGATTTGGTAGAATTCTGATGTGAAGCTATCTGATCCTAAATTTTTCTATTTTGGAAGATTTTGTATAGTTGATGCTATTTCAGTGCTTGATATATGTCTATTCAAAACTTTTAATTCTTTCTGGTTGAATCTAGGAGTGGCATGCTTCCAGGTATTGGTCCATTTCCTCCAGATTATTGTATTTTGGAGAATAGAGTTTTTTGTAGTAATCATTGAAGACTTTTTGAATTTCTGTGGTATCTGTGGTTTATTCCCCTTTATTGCTTCTGATGACTTTGTCAGAGATTTTACTTTTTGGTTAGACTAGCCAAAATGTATCAATTTTATTATTCTTTTCAAAGAACCAACTTTCTGTTTCATTGATTCTCTGAATAATTCTTTTGTTTTTAATTTCATTTAATTCTGGTTTAATTTTGTTTATTTCTTTTCTTCTCTGGTTTGGGGTTAGATTATTTTTCCTTTTCCAGTTGCTTGAGATGACCCATTAGGTTGTTGAGTTTCTCTCTTTCTGTTTTCTTGATGAAGGCTTCTAATGCTGTAAATTTTCCTCTTAGGACTACCTTTGCAGTATCCTAAGGTTTTAATAATTTGTGTCTTCATTATTAATTTGTTCCAAAAATTTGATGATTTCTTTCCTAATCTCGTCTTTGACCCAGCTATCATTCAGTCTTAGTTTCCATGACTTTGAGTATGAAGATTTTTGTTGCTATTGAGTTCAACTTATATTCCGTGTTGGTCTGAGAAGATACAGGGAATAATTTCTTTTCTTTTAAATTTGTTGAGGTTAGAATTGTGTTCTAAGATATGATTAATTTTGGAGGATGATCCATGGGCTGATGAGAAGAATGTGTACTCAGTTTTATTAGGTTGAAATGTTCTGTAGATGTAAGCCCATTTGTTCTAGGGTTAAATTTAAGTCTTATTTCTTTGTTTAGTTTCTTCTTGCAGGTTCTATAAAGAACTGACAAAGGGTTGTTAAAGTCTCCAACCGTTGTAGTGTAGGAACATACCAAATTGTTCATATCTGTTAGGGTTTGTTTTATAAATTGAGGTAGGGCTCATGAATGTTAATTAATGAAATCTCCTCATGTTGAGTGTTTCCCTTGAGAACTATGTGTGTCCATCCTTGTCTTTCCTTATCTTTGTTGGTTTAGATCCTATTGTACCTGCAAATAAAATTGTCACTCCTGCTTTTTTCTAATTTCCATTTGCCCATCCCTTCACTCTGAGTCTTTTTTTATCCTTTGAGGTCGGATGAGTCTCTTGTACACAACAGATATCTGGCCTGAGTTTTTGTGTATCCAGTCAGCCAATCTGTGCCTCTTTAGAGGGACATTTAAGCCATTCACATTAACTAAGATAATTGATAGGAATGGTAGTGTTTTGACTGTCATGTTTTTCAAAGGTCCAGTGGATATTTTTAATTCTTTCACCATTGTGGAAGTTAAGTTTTGTTCCGGAAGTTCTGGGTGAATTTACTTTGGTGATAGACCATTGTGCTGGTTGTTATGGAAAATAGGTCTGAGTGTTTCCTGGAGAGCTGGTTTGGTTATGGCAAATTTCCTTAACATGTACATGTTAGCAAAGTATTTGATTTCTGCTTCACAAATGAAATTTGGTTTAATTGGATACAGGATCCTGGGCTGAGAGTTGTTTTGTTTTAGAAAACTGGAGGTTGATGACCATCCTCTTCTGGCTTGAAAGGTTTTGCCTAATAGATCTGCAGTCATTGTAGTATTTCTCCCTTTGTAGGTAATGCTTTATTTATGTCTGTCTGCTTGCAGGATTTTCTCCTTCACATTAACTTTTGCAAAGTTAATTACAATGTGTCCAGGAGATGCCCTATTTGGATTGAATCTTGCTGGGGTTCTGAAACTAACTGCTATCTGAATTTCTGTATTTCTTGCCATGCTTGGGAAATTCTCCTTCATAATATCTTGGAGTAGAGCATCTGTGCCTTTAGGATCATCCTCTTCTCCTTTAGGAATTCCTATAAGTCGGATGTTTGATCTTTTGGAATGTTGCCACAACTTTCTCAGGGAATGTTCTGTTCTTGTTTTACGTTTTTCTGCCTCTTCGAATGCTTGGGATCATGCAAAAGCCTTGTCTTCAATTTCTGAGATCCTTTCTTCTGTCTGCTCAGCTCTATTACTGTGGGATTCTACTGTATTTTGAAGCTCCTTGAATAACTTTTTAAATTCCTCAAGCTCTCCTATTCTTTTCTCATTATGTCCATATTCTTGGTGACTTTGTCTTTGAATTCATTAATTTCTTGAGACGACTTTTGAACTACTCTTTGAATTTCTATTTCCATCTTTTCTTTCATTTTATTTGCCATCCATAGTCTGAAGTCTATTTCTGACAATTCAGCTATCTGTCTATGAATGGCATCTTCTGTTGTATTTCCTTTGTCCTTCCTTGGGGGAGTCAATCTACTCTGATTATTCATGTTGCCAGAGTTCCCCACTTGTTCCACCCCATAATTATTTTTCACAGTTTGGTTAGTAAAACTGGTAGGATGAGATTGTATTGAGGGCTCCAGGAAGTGGAGTTAACCAGTCCTTTACCAGTGAGCTGGGGCTGGTGATTGTAGCTTTTCCCCTATAGCTTTACAAAGGTCCTTTTCAGAGCTCCAGCCAGAGACTTTGAAGACCTGCTTGGTGTAATAGCGCTAGCTGACTCTGGGTTGTAGTTAGCCAGCCTCTATCCAATCCTAATGATTCATGGTATTGTGCTGAAATCTTAGCTGGTAGAGATACAAGTAACTGTGGCACCCCGCTTCCTACCAGCAAAAGCTGGAGAAGGAGAATCAGTCCCTCCTGCTATAAAACCACCACTCAACCTTGGAGGGTCCCCATGTAGACAGCCCAGGTCAAGAGTTATATTCTAATTGTCCCCAGTAATGCAATCACTGCTCAACAGGGAAAGTTCAAAGGGTCTCCAGCAACCTAATAGTAGGGATCCACAGGAAGTTCCATCCAGAGAGCAAGGGGCTGGAGTCTGGTTCCCTCTGGTGAACAATGGAGTTAGGATGGTGTTCCCAGCCAGAGAGTCAATCCAGGGGAATCAGTACCTCTGCCCCCTGCCATGCATCTCTGCTGGCAACCCTTAGGGGCTGGAGCCTGATTCCCTCCACTGAG
This sequence comes from Perodicticus potto, assembly GCA_963574655.1. Classification (NCBI taxonomy): domain Eukaryota; kingdom Metazoa; phylum Chordata; class Mammalia; order Primates; family Lorisidae; genus Perodicticus; species Perodicticus potto. Next base: position 15,448 of record CAUYRH010029624.1, read on the forward strand.
CAACTGTGACAGGAAGGTGCATCCGCCAGAGTCAGAGGAGAGTCAATGGCTCCTCCCCTACTGCCCACTGCCATTGACAACCCCAAGGACTGGAGCCTGGTTCCCTCTGGTGAGCAAAGAAATTAGGAAAGTGTGCCAGCCAATTCAGTGCCTCTGCCTGCTTCACACCGTCTGGTACTTTTATCTCGTGTGCACCTCTACCCCTATTGCACACTGCCACTGGCAGCCCCGAGGGGGTTCCTTCCTTCCGGTGAGCAGTGGAATCAGGCAAGTGTATCACCAAAATCTGACCTGGAGCATCAGCGCCTCCCCACTGCTGTGCACTCACATCACAGCTAGTCTTGTCTCTCCCACGTGTCACTTTCTCCCTGCGCCCCCTGCTCCACCAACTTCCAGTTGCGTCACTGTTTCTATGCTGCTGTCCATTGGCCCACACAATGCCTGGGCCTCTTAAGGAATTGCCAAACACTCTGGGCTCTGCAAGGGGCAGGCCTTCATATCACCAAGTGGGGTGGAAGGGTGGATTGGGAGTTCAGAATTGTGGGGAAAATATTTGTTTAATTTTATGCCAGGCAGGAGAGTGCCTAGGCTCACAGGTGGGACCTTTCTGGAGAAGGAGGCTCCGTATTTAGCGGCTCTCTTCCACGGCATAAAATAAAAAGTCTTTTGGCACTGCTTGCTTGTAGGTACCACACAGTGAGCCCGTCTCTTGGGGAAGGGGCCTCTCATCCTCTTGGTGATGGGTTTTGTACCTGGAATTTGCTTCCTTGGAGTCACAGCTTGCCTCAGCAGGGATGACGTGGACTCGCCAATCTTCTTTCATAGCTAATATCCCGACCTTGAGCTTCATTTAGTTCATTCTGTCCATTATCTCTCCCTCTGGACAGAGACTCTAAAAAGCTGGCTTCATTTGGCCATCTTACCTCTTCCCCATGACCAAAAAAGGCTTTTTAATAATACCCAGCATCCTTTCATGATTAAAACACTCAAGAAAATAGGCTTAGGCAGAACATTTCTTAAATTGATTGAGGCCATCCGCAGCAAACCCACAGCAAATATCATATTTCATGGATTAAAACTCAAAGGATTTACACTCAAGTCTGGAACTAGACAAGGATGCTCACTGTCACCACTGCTATTCTACATTGTGTTAAAAGTCCTAATCATCACAATCAGATAAGGGAAGGAGGTAAAGGTATTCAGATGGGGACAGAGGAGGTCAAACTTCTGCTCTTTGCGGATGACATGATCTTACACCTGGAAAGTCCCAGGGACTGAACTACAGAGCTCTTAGAAGTTATCAAGGAATATAGGAGTATCTCAGTATACAAAATTAATAGCCACAAATCAGTAGCCTTTGTATATGCCAACAATATTGAAGCTGAAAATAAAATCAATGACTCTATCCCTTTTACAGTAGTACCAAAGAAGGTGAAATACCAGGGAATTCATCTAACAAAGATTATGAAAGATCTCTGTAAAGAGAACTATGAAACCTTGAGAAAGGAAATAGCAGAAGATGTTAACGAATGGAAGAATGTACCATGCTTGTGGCTGGGAAGAATCAACATTGTTAAAATGTCCATACTACCCAAAGCAATCTATAGATTTAATGCAATCCCCATCAAAACACAAATGTCATACTTTAAAGGATTCAAAAAAATAATACTTGAGTTCATGTGGAGCCAGAAGAAAGCCCTGAATGGCAAATACAGTTCTTAGAAATAAAAACAAATATTGAGGCATCACGTTGCCAGATTTCAGTTATACTACAAGTTTATAGTGATCAAAACAACATGGTACTGGCACAATAATAAAATTCGTAGATCTGTGGAATAGAATGGAAAATGTAGAGATGAACCCATCCACATATTGTCATTTGATCTTTGATAAGCCTGACAAAAAACATGCACTGAGGTAAAGAATCCTTATTTAGGCTCTGCACCCATAGTTCAACCCAAGAGTTTGAGGTTGCTTTGAGTTATGACTCCATGGCACTCTACCTACGGCAAATAGTGAGACTCTGTCTCAAAAACAAAAATCCTTATTTAACAAATAATGCTAGTAGAACTAGTTATCCACATGTAGAAGACTCAAACTGGACCCATACCTTTCATCACTGACATAATTTTATCTTTTAATTATGAAATCAGTGTATAGCCATTATAAACATTTAAACACATAAGAAGTGGTGCCTGTGGTTCAGTGAGTAGGTCGCCAGCCCCATATACCAGAGATGGTGGGTTCAAACCCAGCCCTGGACAAAAACTGCAAAAAAAAAAAATAAATAAAAATAAATAAATAAACACATAAGGAGGTGTATGAAGAAAATTTATCATTCTTTCCCTTTCTCTATTATTCCTGTGCTGTATGAGTATGCAATATTAACACTTTGGTGTGAATCTTTCCATACCTACTTTATGGTAATATTAATATATATACCCACATAAGATTTTATTTATCGTTATAAAAATTATATTATACATATTACTTTACACCTTTTTAAAATTATTTTGATAGATTTTTTGGGGGGTTACAGATTATTTTTTAGTACATGGATAAATCATATAGTGGAGAAGTCTAGGCTTTTAGTGTACCCAACACCTGAATAGTGTACATTGTATACCCAACTGTAACCTGCTGTTTTTATTTTTTATTTATTTATTTTTTGAGACAGAGTCTCACTATGTCACCCTCGGTAGAGTGCCATGGTATCACAGCTGACAGCAACCTCAAACTCTTGGGCTTAAGGGATTTTCTTGCCTCAGCCTCCCAAGTAGCTGGGATTATAGGCGCCCACCATAATACCCAGCTTTTGTTTTGTTGTAGTTGTTATTGTTGTTTAGCAGGCCCAGGCCAGGTTTGAACCCACCAGCCTCCGTGTATGTGGCTGGCTCCCTAGCTGCTGAGCTACAGGTGCCGAGCCATGTTTTTAAACTTAATATAAGTAACACTCTTGTTAGAGAATATACCCTCTGCCTATAACTCCTTGTGTCAGTTAGGGATCAGTTACAGAAGAATAACTACTAGGAGTTGTATTAATATTAAGAGAGCCATGCTAAATATTATAAGGGTTTGGTTTATGTGATTATGAAGAACAACAAAGTTACTTTGATCTGTAACAGGCAGTCAGAAATGAATGATCTCATGCAGATTCAAAGCCATGGACATAGTCCAAAGCTTTCCTCTACAGGCAGTCTAGTCAGGGAGATCATGAAAAGGATGAAATTCCAACTTGATTGAAGCTGTGGTCCACAGATAGAATTTATTCTCTCTCTGGGAGAGACCTCAGTTCTACTTTTAAGGCCTTCCAACAATTCATTAAGGTTCACCTAGGTAATTCAGGGTATTCTCTCTTATATAAAATTAGCTGATTAAGGGCTTTGATTATATCTGTAAAATACCTTCACAGCAGTACTCTTATTAGTGAAGATAATGGTCTAGTCAAATTGACACGTCAGTAAAGTAATCACTCTTGTCTTTTAAATAGCTGTATAACATTCCACATTATGCAACAATTGCAGTCATCCATTGGTGTCCATAGAAGATTGGTTCAAGGATCCCTGCAGATACCAAAATGCATGGGTGCTCAAATTCCTTATCTATAATGGTATAGTATTTGCATATAACCTATGTACATCCTCCTATATACTTTAAATCACTTCTAGATTATTTATGATACCTAATACTATGAAAATGCTATGGAAATAGTTGTTATACTGTATTGTTTAGGGAATAATGTCAAGAAAAATATCTGTATGTGTTCAGTATGATACAACCATCCACTTTTTTTTTTTTTTTTTTAAATATTTTTGATCCTTAGTTGTTCGAATCTTTTGGTGTGGAACTGTGGATACAGAAGACGGACTGTATTTTCCTTTCGCTAGTCATTTATTTACAGCTTTGTTTCTCCACTACAGATATTACTGTAATAAATATCCATGTACATATCTTATTGTTACAAATTTGTGCTTTTATTCCTGTAGGATAATCTAAAGTAGAATGACTGGACGTGAGGATATAAAAAGTTTTAATTTTAATACATACTTTAATATTAAATTCTAAAACACTTGTACAATCTACATTCCCAGTACGAAATCATTGTTTCATTTTTCTGTTTCTCAACTAGTAAGGCTGAATTATTTTTCATATGCTTGCTGGTTATTTGGATTTCTTCTTTTGTGAGTTTCCGGTTTATACATTGTACTCATTTTTAGCTTTTGTCTTTCTTTTAAAATAAATTTATAAGTATTTTATATTGAGGATAATAACACTTTGTCACATGAATTTAAAGGTTTTCACCAGCCTATTATTTGTCTTTTGAGCTTATTCATGGTACTTAATTATATATATATATATATATATATATATATATATATATATATATATTTTTTTTTTTTTTTTTTTTTTTTTTTTTTTTTACTTTGACACATGTAGCATTTCTTTTATGGCTCCTAGGTTTATCTTGCTTAAAAAGATCTCACCAACACTATAAAATTTTGTAATTAAAAAAATTTTTGGTTTATTTTTAGAACTATACTCCATCTAGAATCTATATTTTGTTTATGGTTTAAGAAAGGAGTCCTATTTTGTTTTCTTCCAGGTGGATAGCCATTTTCACC
>CAUYRH010029625.1:0-10986 GCA_963574655.1 Perodicticus potto
TTTTTGAGACAGAGCCTCAAGCTGTCACCCTGGATAGAGTGCCGTGGCATCACAGCTCACAGCAACCTCCAATTCCTGGGCTCAAGCGAGTCTCCTGCCTCCACCTCCCAAGTAGCTGGGACTACAGGCGCCCGCCACAACACCCAGCCATTTTTTGGTTGCAGCCGTCATTGTTGTTTGGCGGGCCGGGCTGGATTCAAACCCACCAGCTCAGGTGTACATGGCTGGCGCCTTAGCCCGTTGAGCCACAGGCGCGAGCCCTAATTTTTTTTTTAAATCAAATGCCAACTTTACAAAAATTTATGTATGTACATGCATGTGTGTGTGTGGTGTGAATTGTGAATTTGTATCACAATCCCCAATTTGGCCAGGCCTGTACCTCCACCAGGCTCAACCCTGGTGTTAATCCCATGCTATGTGGATGCCCAGATGAGCGTTTCCCATGCTGTAATTTAAGCTGGCTGCCTGTCATATCACCTTGAGTAGACTTCTATGCAGGTTCACCATGACTGCCAATGTTTTGGGTGGGAGTGAAAAGTACCAGGGCTAAAGAAAATTAACCCATTTCAAACTCAATCCTGTTTTTTCCTTTTTTAAAAAAGCACAATTTCTAACATTGTGGGGCCCTCCTGGCACATTAAGAGGATGAAGCTCCAAGTCTGAAGCTCCTGTTACAAAACTCCCTCTGGGCTTTGCAAAGATTGCAGTCATGGCTTGGCATCTGTAGCTCAGTGGCTAGGGCGCCAGCCACATACACTGGAGCTGGCGGGATTGAATCCAGCCTGGGCCTGCCAAACAACAATAACAACTGCAACCAAAAAATAGCTAGGCATTGTGGTGGGTGCCTGTAGTCCCAGATAATTGGGAGGCTGAGGCAAGAGACTCGCTTAAGCCCAAGAGTTTGAGGTTGCTGTGAGTTATGATGCTGTGGCATTCTATCCAGGGTGACAGCTTGAGACCTGTCTCAAAAAAAAAAAAAAAAGATTTCACAATCAGGTTGGAGCACTACACAGCCTCCACAGGTCAGAGGCCACGCCTCACGGGATGCTGGTCTCACAAGGGACCACTGACCTGGCCTCAAGGGACCTATGTCTTCCTGCTGTGGCAGGAAACTCATTTGCTCCCCCCACGACTCCCCACCCTTTCCTGCCCTTACTGATTCTCAGTTCTCTCTGTGAGAGTAACATTTGCTTCTGATCGGTGCAGGGTGTTCAACCAGAGAAGAACGAGCCCTGGAAAGGACTGAACCCATAACAGAGGAAATGGAGGATCCAGAATACCCAGAAGGAATACATGGTAAACCCCCAAAAGAACACATAGCAGAGGCCAAGAAAAGGCTCTGAATATGGCAAAGGGCCAGAGCATAACACCTCCTACCAGGGTGAAATGAAGCCCAGGAAACTGACTCTCTGTTGACAAGTGTTAAACTTGATCCCTTCTCAAGGGTCCAGCTGCACACGTGCAGAATGAATGGTCCAGCCCAGACATTAGCGCATATTTCCTGGAGAAAGCAAATCCCAAGTATGTCGCGTATTTGTGCCCTTGTTAGGCAAATCCCAAGGCAGTTGCACAAATGTGCTGACTTCCGAGGATTTAGCAAGAACAATAACTTGGGGTCACTGGGACCTAAAGCGGATATGAGCTATAAGGAAAGACAAAAATAAATGCTTCTGTGTACAAGGGGAAAGAGAGTCTAGTGGAGCTGACGACACTTCACTCATGGTTTACAAATCTAGAAGCCCATTCATTCAAACCATCAAAAGCCTTTCCTGACAGTGGAAGTTACCTAATAATTCCTGAACTGATGGACTAGGTTACAAGTATTTCCCTGGGTTCTGTAACCCTACCTTCTCTCTTGAATTTGTTATGTATTTCTCCTAAGGTTTTTCATTCCATAAGCATACACACTTCTCTGCAGATGTGACTGGGTTCAGAGAGGAAGCAGCACAGCCTCTGGACTCTGTGTGAGGCTGCATGAGAGGGTCCGGTCCGCCCTGGGTGCGTCCGGCCCACCCCAGGGTGCCATTTCACAAAGTCAGCATCAGACCCCAGCTCCTCGCAGAGTCAGACAGCTGGCAGGGGGAGTCCTTCCTCCCAAGTGGAATGACAGGTCCCAGATCAGGAGCCTGGGCAGTGGGTCCATCGCAGTTACAGCCCAGGCCAAGAGACACAGAGAGAGGAAACAATGGGAAATTGTTTTCCCCCTAAGAGGGCAAATGTTTAGAACTACAATATTAAGATGATAAATTAAGTTGCGGGGTACAGGGTGACTTAAGGCAGAGAGAGACTGGGTCTCAGGGAGAGGAGATCCCACGTACTGAGGGTCTGCACTGAGGGGTGTGGGGGCAGAGAGGATGGGTTAGAGGGGCAGTGGTCCTGAGAAGTGGACTGTCCCATGCAGCTCACTGGAAAACTCTGGAGCTCTGAGGAACAAGAAGCTTTAGGCAATGTTAGACTCTAAGATTCAAACCAAGGTGACAGGAGAATGGTGGTTCCAGGAGAGCATGTGGGAGAATCTGGAGGAAAAGCTGTTTGGGGAAGAAGAGGAGGGGCCTGAGCTGCCAGCAGAGATGCATCAGGAGATGCCGTGCACACTGCTGCAAACAAGGGCCTGGGACTAGGCGAGGGGTCAGGCTGCCTTTCCCTATAGACCACCACGAGTGCACCTGACCAGTTCTCTGTGTCCAGGCGTAATAATATCCACCCATAGGGCTGTTGTAAGGGTGCAGCAAGGTGATTCAGATAACAGTGAAACAGTGCCTGGCACATAGTAAGTGCTAAATAAATGTCCCACATCATTATTGCCATTATTATTCTGTAGTCTTCCTCACAAAGGTCATACCTGAAGCCATGGGAGCAGGAGAATTGACAGGCAGGAGACAATTGCCTAAAGAAAGAACCCTGGGAATCGTGTAGAGTAAGGCATTGTGTTTACCCCATGTTCATTTTTTCCCTCCAAGACTCCTTCTTCGAACGTGAGCTTCCGGGGTTGGTTCCTGGGGTCTGCGTGAAGAATCTGGTAAAGGTGTTTCAGCCGTATAGCCGGCCAGCCGTGGACCGCCTTAACATCACCTTCTACGAGAACCAGATCACCGCCTTCCTCGGCCACAACGGAGCAGGGAAAACCACTACCTTGTGAGTCTTCCGGCAAAGAGGCTAACATTGCCGTGGGTCCTGTCCCCTTCTGGCTTGTTCTTTCCCAGTTAGCTGGACTCTACTCCTTCCCACTAATATTAGTGACAAAAAAAATGCACTCTGTATTTGTGGCCCCGAGATTTGTAAAGCATAATGCAGTATTCAAAGCTCACTCACGGATATTGTTTCATGTGATCTTGACAAGAGGCCCAAGGGGAAAGTGGAGTAAGTTTATCACTCACTTGGTGAGCCAGGAAGTGGACATTCAGAGACTTGGAGTGAGTCTCCTGAGGCCACTGACTGATCATGGGTCAGTGGGGGCAAACGCAGGGCCCCACGATTGCCCCTTGTTGACACTTCAAGTCCTTCCCCCATCCTCAAATTCTCCAGCGTCGCTACCATCCTGGTGGCAGTAAGTCACAGCCACCATCACCTGTGCCTGGGGTCTGTGGAGAATCACCATTTCAAGGAACATCCCTTTCCCTACCAGTTACTAGGCAGGCTTCCACAGCGGCGTGGGGCCCTAGCAGTGTGGAGAAAGTTAGAAGGATGCGGTCTCTAGAGCAGGGTAACAGCGGGGCAACTGAAGGCTGCTGGGAAAAAACATGGACCTTGCGGCTCAGGGGGGTCCCCACGCTCCTCTAAGGGCCCCAGCGCCCCAGGGCCACCTGCCGAGGGGAGAGCTCAGCCTCCAAGCTTTCCCAAGGAGCAGCTAAAGCAGACCTCTCAGGGGACAGCCAGCCCATGTGACGCACTTTCAAGTCCCTGGGCTTTCTGTGAAGCTTCAGGAAGGAACAGCAGAGTGTACACCCTGCCCTGGAATGTTCCTGGGCGGTTCGCTGTGGAAGGAATGTGGGCTGCTGCCATTATATTTGGTTCTGTTTCCCTCTAGTGGCTGTTCCACAGAGACTTCAGCTTCCAAGAACCAGTTCAGATAGGCCGAGCTTGTGTAAGAATTCAGGGACGGAGCAGGGTGTGGTGGCCCTAGATTTCTTTCCTGGCTAACGGATGAGGTCAGGGAGCTGAAGTCCATCCAGGCTCCCAGCGCTCCACAAGGGCAGGCTCATGACTTCATGGACTGCGTCCCTGCAGGGTTGAAGCAGCATGTTTAATAATAATGGCAAAAATAGTTTGCAGTTTTGCTTTATGCTGGCACTGTTCTAAGTGTGTGACATGTATTAACTCATTTAACCCTCACAGCAACCCAAGGAGACGAGAGTCTTATTTCCCATTTTACATATAAAAGCCCAACACTGCTTTTAGGCTTCTTATGTTTTGGTTCCAAAGCGGATATTATTGGCAGTTCTCACTTGGCCTCAGTTAATCAATAAATGCAGGCTGAGTGCCTGGGTGTGCCTGGCCTTGTCACCCACATCAAAACCTCATTCCAGGCTTGTAATAGTGACACCTAGGTTGGCTCAGCGCCTGTGGCTCAATGGGCTAAGGTGCCAGCCATGTACACCTGAGCTGGTGGGTTCTAATCCAGCCTGGGCCCGCCAAAGAACAATGATGGCTGCAACCAAAAAATGGCCGGGCATTGTGGCAGGTGCCTGTAGTCCCAGCTACCTAGGAGGTGGAGGCAAGAGACTTGCTTGAGCCCAGGAATTGGAGGTTGCTGTGAGCTGTGATGTCACAGCACTCTATCCAGAGTGACAACTTGAGGCTCTAAAAAAAAAAAAATAGTGACACCTAGGTTTGTGATACCATTTCTGATCACCTGCACCACATACCTTTTACTGAGCCCCTCTAGCACCAAGCTGTGTGACAAACAGTGCAGGTGGGGGGACCTGGGGCTGCAAGAGAAGGTTCTGAGGCTGGGAGCACCAGGAAACAGGCAGAGGCAGAGGAGGAGGGTGATGCAGCCTCTGCAGCAGGGCCTGGGTGTGCACATGGGCTCAGCCCTGTACGGAGACTGTCGGTCCCCCAGCTGATGATGGTTTAGGTATGATTCACAGCCATAGGCAGAAATCACTGAGCAATCCTCACTGACCCGGGAGTGGGGACTGTCCTTCAAAGGCAGGTACCCGGGGCCATCTCTTCTGTCACTGACTTCTGCGTTTGGCAGGTCCATCCTGACAGGTCTATTGCCACCAACATCCGGGACTGTGCTCATCGGGGGAAAGGACATTGAAACGAGCCTGGACGCAATCCGGCAGAGCCTCGGCATGTGCCCACAGCACAACATCCTGTTCCATCAGTAAGTCAAACAGGAACTGAGAGCCCCTCACCCTTGCCCTCGCCTCTGCACCTGCTCCCAGTGTGCTTCTGAGGAGCCCAGCTTGGGCTGCCAGGGCTGGGCGCAGGTGGTGATGCTCCCTTGGTCCCCCATGTTTAAGGTCCATTGTGCCACTTGCAATAAGCATTGTCCTTCAGAACACGAGACTGTGCCTCTGGTGTCCCCTCAGAAGAGTGGTGCTGCCTCCTCTCGGACAGAGTGGCCCATCTCTGGGGCCCTTGCTCAGCCCTGAAATCCTTCCTCTCGGGACCAGAGAAAGCAGAACCATCGCTCCTATCCCCCTTTTAAGCCATGACACTAAAGACCCACTTCTCAGGAGTCTTTTCAGTAGCTTTTTTTTCTAATTAAAGCATTTTTTATTATCTAGTCATTAAGAAAGGAAGGGGAGGGAGGGAAGGAAGGAAGAAGGAAGTATAGGTAAACAAGAAGAAAAACATAGATCACCTATAATTTCACTATCCAGAGATAACCACCGTGAACATCTTGGTATACATGTTTATAATATTTCAGAACTTTCTCCTGTGTATGGATAGGCAGCTAGACATATAAACTTTAAAAGTATCAAGGATACTAAAACTATACCTACAATTTTGTAAACTGCCATTTAACAAATTATTATGTAGCCGAGCATTGTGGTGGGCACTTGTAGTCCCAGCTACTCAGGAGGCTGAGGCAAGAGAATCACTTGAACCCATGAGTTTGAGGTTGCTGTGAGCTATGATGCCATAGCCTTCTACCCAGGATGACAGAGTGAGACTTTATCCCCCCAAATAAATAAATAAATAAATACTAAAAAATGTTAAGAACTGTTATGGCTGTTTTTAGACCGAAGGTATGGTGAGTATCTTTTCATTTCCTTACAAATCTTCATGTATTTAATGTGTACACAGTATTCCATCGTAGGAACAATCTATGCAACCACCCTCTCTTGTTACTTCTTAGGTCTGCTTGTTTTGTTCTTGTATCATAAAACCAGGAGGAGCATCTCAATCGCTGCCTCATTGTACTCGCCTTTAATTACTTCTGTAAGATAAATTTGCGAGTCGAGGAGTTACTGAGCTCACCGCCTTCTCCGTGTCCCAACCCCACAGCCTCACCGTGGCTGAGCACATCCTGTTCTATGCCCAGCTGAAAGGCAGGTCCTGGGAGGAGGCCCAGCTGGAGATGGAGGCCATGTTGGAGGACACGGGTCTCCACCACAAGAGGAATGAGGAAGCTCAGGACCTGTCAGGTGGGAAACAGCGTGACAGAGGGCACGCCTTGCTCCCAGCTCACCTGCGAGGCAGGGGGAGGCTTGCAGAGCTGGGACATGCCAAGAAGCTATTCTGAGAATCACGTCCCACGTGGAACGCCGTCTTACAGCAGCCGGAGCTTTATGTGCTCTGAGGTTTACATGTTTGAACTAACACGTAGAGCAATCTTCACATGGTCGGATCGCAGGAGGCAAGGGCTGCTGCCTCTGTGCTCTGAAAGCCACACAGCACCAGGCTTTTTAACACTGTGTAAGCGGCTAAGGAGGTAGCATCAAGCTGCTGCCACAGTGAAGGTGCCCCTTATGCCACTAGCCTGGGACCCTCCTCCTGCCTGCCTGTCACAGCCCGTGACCTCACCTTCCTTGTGCCCCCAGGTGGCATGCAGAGGAAGCTATCTGTCGCCATCGCCTTCGTGGGAGATGCTAAGGTGGTGGTTCTGGATGAGCCCACCTCTGGGGTGGACCCCTACTCAAGACGTTCCATCTGGGACCTGCTCCTGAAATATCGCTCAGGTAATGGCCACTGCTCAGGGCCCGGGCTCCCCTGGGGCTTTACCTGTGCTCCCTACTCTCACACATGGAACTTTGCAACTGTGTATAGGAACTACCGGGCCACTCTCAGATGGGGCTTTATCACTGACTTAGTGTCCTAGTGAAGGCCTTCTGAGATTTTTACACAAATATAAATGGGGATGCCAGGTGCAGTGGCTCCCGCCTGTAATCCTAGCACTCTGGGAGGCTGAAGACGGGTAGATTGGCTGAGCTCAGGAGTTCAAGGCCAGCCTGAGCAAGAGCGAGACCCTGTCTCTACTAAAAATAGAAAAGTTACCGAGGCGTGGTGATGGGCATCTGTAGTCCCAGCTACTTGGGATGTTGAGGCAGAAGAATCACTTTGAACCCAGGAGTTTGAGGTTGCTGTGAGCTACAATGATGCCATGGCACTCTAGCCTAGATAGCAGAGCAAGACTCTGTCTTGAAAAAGATGTGTATATATATACATATAGATGTATATATATTTATAAATATATATTTTTATATATAAATGTATACATATTATATATATATAAATAGAAGATCTTTGATGAGGCAGATATTTCCCAAAATATTCTAGAAAATTCTCTCAACCTGCAGCCCTCTGTCTGGAATAATGGATGCTGCTCAGGATGAAATACCCCTGTGATCCAGGGGGTCCAGGTCACTACATTATCCTAAGAAGCTTCACAGCTGTCAGATGACCACTCAGGAGGCTGAGGGGCACCGGCTGAGCATTCAGGGCTCCAGAGGACTGCTGCCAGAGGGTGGAAAAGTCCCCAAACATGCCATGTCCTCTGTCATGGCACCTTTCAAGTAGAGGGCCAGGATCCAGCAGAGAGAGCAGGCAGAGCTGAGCTCCTCCAGAAGTGACGGTGTGCTTCCTTCCTGTGCTCAAACCAGAGATTTCCCCAATTCACACAGTTTTTCTCCGTGCCCTCCGCTGATAGTTTGCCATCCTGGAATCCTCATTACCGTTTTCTTTTAATGACATCTCCAGTTAGGGAGAAAGAGTGTGTGTGTTCTGTACAAAGGTTATAAATGCAGGGCTTAATCATCCAGAGAAGGTACATATGGAACTCAGTAGATGGTGACAGAAAAATACAAGTCTCACATACAGTGGTTTGTTTGAATCAGACCCTGCGCCTGATGAAGACACTGTGTGTGACGGTGCTCGTAGGGCGTACAATGCAATGAAATGTTAGTTGTTGTAATCCTACTAGCTTGGAATTTGCTGCCCCCCCTTTTAAATTAACTACCCGTTTTTCCAACCACAGACCCAGGAGGTTACCATACCGCCTCTACCCTACCATGGCCTGCCTGGTGATTCCCACCCCTCCCCTTGCAGGCAGGACCATCATCATGTCCACCCACCACATGGACGAGGCTGACCTCCTCGGGGACCGCATCGCCATCATTTCCCAGGGAAGGCTCTACTGCGCGGGCACCCCACTCTTCCTGAAGAACTGCTTCGGCACAGGCTTCTACTTAACCTTGGTGCGCAAGATGAAAAACATCCAGAGCCAAAGAAGAGGCTGTGCGGTACGTGTCTGCGCAGGGAGGGAGCCCGTGCCGGGGAGGAAGGAACACAGAGTTGGGCTGCCACTCTGGACATTTGTACCCAGTTGAGCTCTAGCCATCAGAATCAGCTTCCTTGTTTCTGGGACCATTTGCAGGAGATTTCATTAAATATAGTCTGAACACTCCTCCTACATACCCAGAATGAAACAGCTAGTTTTAAATGACCTGAAATTATTACACGCCAGATTACATGCCAGTGTATCCCAAACTTCACACGTGGTTTAGCACAACACAGAAGTGGTTTATTCTGCCAGGTTATAAGAGTCTCTGTTATAAGAGTCATTGTTTAGGCTTCTGGTTTTTTTCATTCCAATATTTATGTTCCCTAATTAAACCTGAATTCCAGTGGTAAATGAATACTAACAAAAGGCCTCCTTGGCAGCTAGAACCGAAAAATGATGAACTCACCAGCAGAGACTGCTTCAGCACATCAGGAGTACTAGGCTTTGGTCTGGGCTGCAAACTGTGATCCTATTTAGGCAAATTACTTATCCTCATTGTTCTTTTTTCTCCACATGGAAAACGAAACTAACAACCTCTGCTTCTGCTTCTTAGAGATATGAAGATAAGCGAGATAAAGAATTATAAATATGCTCTGGGTTTCTTGCAAACAGGCATTGCTGACATTCAAAATTGTCACAATTCTTACAGCATTATTTATGCCTCTGATTTAAGTGTGCAACTGCTTTCCATAGCCCGGCACGCAGCCCCGGGAAGAAGGGACAGAATGTATTACACCTGCAGAACCTACAGCCGCCACGTAATTAGTGACAAGCCAAAGCTGTCACTTTGACGCTGCTTCTCTGTGTGCCTGACTCATACGCTCTGGGGATAAAATCAAGCAGCTACGCCCGCCCTCACAAGGCTCAGATGAATGAATAGATTAAATAGTGAAGGAAAAATGTGTTGCCCACACTTGGCAGTGAGAAATAAAGTATGCGTGACAGCAGGTGGCGTCAGGGAGATGCTATCAGAGAGGTGGTGTGCAGCTTGTCAGCCGTGGCTGTCCCTCTGTTGCAGGGGAGCTGCAGCTGTGCCACTAAGGACGGCTCCGCCAACTGTCCAGTCTGCATTGATAACGTAACTCCAGAGCAAGTCTTGGATGGTAAGGACCTTGGTTCTTGTCTGGTGACCCTCTTCCAGCATCACACTGCATATCTGGTCATGATGCATCATTATGGGTGCAAAGAGATCGCTGTGTCCTCCTCAGACCCAAGGCCCTGCAATTCATCTTTTCTCTGAGCTGCTTTCTTCTCTCCCTCCTTCCTCCATTCCTAAAGGGATTTTTTAAAAGTCATGCACCAAAGGGCCCACTCCCTTGAGTGAGGAAACCAGTCTTTGTTCACTTGTGCCCCTACCCTTATCAAGCATCAGTTCCTGGGGTCCTCCTATCCCGGCTCCAGGCGACACTTAGCCATGTTAGGACAGAGCCTTTCTAAATGTGTGCGATGGCGCCCTCCAGTGGGCCCACGGTGATGCACCCTTATCGCAGTGAACTTGGAGTCTGAGATTGCACGTGTGACTCGCAGGTCTGGCAATACCACAATGCCCTTGTTGCACTCCAGACTCTCCCCTCAGCGTCCCAATTTTCCAGTAGCCCTCCCTTAAATCAGAGTACACTGAATCTCCCAGGGCATGGGGGAGAGGCAGTGGAGAGGCTTTCACTACCGCAACAAATTATTACGCAGGAGCAAAGTGAAACTTAAGTTCTAACCCACGTTAATGAAGGGGAAAGGTATCCGCTTATTAAAGAGAAAGAAGGTTTCTATTTACACACTATTTTTCTAAATATGAAAGAATTTGATAACTGAAAAATATTCACGTTCTATGATTAAAACATGAGGAGAAATGCCCAGAGCTGCACCATCAGCGTTATTCTCCCACACCTCTTTGTGCTGGCCTGTGAGGTACAGATGTCATCTTTTTCGGATGACATTTCCACGTCTTTTTCCTACCTCCCTTGCTGTGGGTCTCTCCCTGCTCTCTATAGATTCCTCCTGGGAAAAATTTTGGTCAAGAAGTTTAGATTTTTAAAAAAATTAATACTAATATGTTTATTACTATGTTTCACCAAAATCAAGTTGGAAACAAGCCCTGCATTGCTGGAATAATTTTTTTTTTTTGAGACAGAGCCTCAAGCTGTCACCCTGGATAGAGTGCTGTGGCATCACAGCTCACAGCAACCTCCAATTCCTGGGCTCAAGCAAGTCTCCTGCCTCCGCCTCCCAAGTAGCTGGGACTACAGGCGCCC
>CAUYRH010029626.1:0-30688 GCA_963574655.1 Perodicticus potto
TGATTAAAAGGCCATGAAGGCTATGTTAAATAGTTCAATGAAAATATTTCAGATTGTATATGAAGTCAGCACATTGTGCCCCATGATTGCACCAATGTACACAATTATGATTTAATAAAAATTAAAAAAAAAAAGAAAATACTTCCCCCCCCCAAATAAAAACCCTTCAACTATCAAGGATCCCCAGTCATCGTTATCACATGCTCCCAACATCCAACCATTAATCTCATCATGGTTCAGTGATTCAGGACCACTGGAAGCAGATTATCCCCTTCTGATCATCCTTCAAGGATCACTGGAAGCAGATCATCCTCTTCTGATCGTCATTCAAGGATCACTAGAAGTAGACCATTCCCATCAGGTCATGTCACAACGCCGCTATCATTCACCTCACTTCATCTCATCACATAGGCATTTTATCATCTCACATCATCACAAGAAGTACAGCACAACAAAACAGGGGATCTCAGAATGCATTTTCTATGGAAAAGGGATGGCTACTATACATACACATTCTAAATACATGTATCATGTCACTTAACTTTCATAATAAATCTATAAAGTAGTATTTTCTCCATTTTATACATAGAAAGGGAAACCAAGGCCTAGAGAAATTACTAACTATCCCAAGATCACACGGCCATTAACTGGCAAAACCAAGATCCTAATACAGTGTATATCATTGGTTTTGTCCAAGTTATACCCTCACATCATTGTTAAACATTTTCTTAAGGTTTATATCTTCCATTTATTTGTATTATGATCTTTTACAAATCACCTGCTTTTACAAATCCCCTACTGGGTGGTAAAAAAGCCCATAGTTTCCTTTGTATAAATGAGAGAGAGATTTCCCCCTTTGGGTCGATACAGGTTTTTGCCAAGATGCATAGCATTGCAAGCCAAACCAAGCTAGATTCTATCCCTTGTCTGTGAACTTTTGTAAAGTGAAACACCTACATAACCATCAACAGCCTGATGTAACAGGTCAGCAAGAGAATTAATAATAATAATTCATCAGTCATTTAGAGTTGTGCTAATATAGTAGCCACTACCCACCTGTGACTATTTAATTTTAAAATACAGTTCCTCAATCACACTGCCACCCTTCAAGTGCTCAATAGCTACAACTGGCTAGCAGCTATCAAGCTGACAGTTCAGGTACAGTAGAAAATTTCCATCATTGCAGAAAAGGTTGGATAACACTGATTTAGAGTGTACATGTAAGAATATTAGAATGTTTTAAATATTAGGCCTGATTTCTCTACTTTACCTATTTATATATTATATATAGATTATTATCTATTACAAATATATAGTATTATACATCATATAATACACATATATATGTATAATCTATCCCAGTCATCCACATTTATATCTTGCACTCCTAAGGGCAGGGCATTACAGAAAGTACCTGCATTGGATGAGGATTTTTTTAAGACACTTTAACATGATTTTATTGAATTTTAAGTGTACTGGAGAACTTCCCAGAAGTGGGAGAAAGGAATAAGATATTTGAAAAAAAAACTACAAGCTGTGCATGGTGGCTTATAACTGTAATCCCATGTACAGGAGGCCAAGGTGGGAGAATAGCTTAAAGCCAGGAGTTCAACACCAGCCAGGACAACATAGAGAGAGTGTACCTTTTTTTAGGAAAAAAAAATATTTTTAATTAGCTGAGCATGGTGGCACATGACTGTAGTCCTAGCTAGTTGAAAGGCTAAGGAGGGAAGAAAGCTTAATCCCAGGAGTTCAAGGTTGCAGTGAGCAATAATGATGCCACTGAACTCCATCCTGGGTACAGAGCAAGACCTTGTCTCCATAAATAAAGAACAAAAAGAAAACAATAGTGGAAAAATGAGTAAAACAAAAACTATTCATGGAAGATAGACAATTTCCTTCTGATTATTGCTATGGCAGCAAAATATTTTAACTTCTTTATACTACTTAACAGAATGTGTCTTATGAATGCATCTTAAGTTAACTCTTTAAAACACATTTTTGACATTTCATTAGATTCTTTAAAAGAATATTAAACAAGAGAACTTATGGTACATAAAAACATTTCATTCCTTTCAACTTGGTGCTCCATAGTACATGCAGACAAGGAAGCTCAATAAGGAGAAATAGGATTGACTGTGATTAAGAAAAAGATAATGATTCATAAGAAGATATTAATAAATAAAATATATAAAGAAACATATAAAAATATATAAAGAAAGCAGGTGATTGGTAAAAGATCATATTACAAATAAATGGAGGATATAAACCTTAAGAAAATGTTTACTAATGATGTGAGGGTACAATTTAGACAAAACCAATGATATATACACCATGAGGCCAAAAATAAAACTTTAAGGAATAAATTTCAAAAAGAAACATTTATTTTCAAGTGTGAAAATACCCTAACTTCACCTGGTAAGTCAAAAGCAATGTATATTACTTAGCATTGCATTTTTAAAAATCAAAGTATCAATAAACCCCTTGGAATAGAATCTGGTACTGATGATCTAGTATCTATTTTCTTTTTACTTTGGTTTTAATGATGCTATCATGAGGAAATGGATGATAATCATCTTTTTCTAGAAATGATTTTCGTGACCCTAATAGGATATCTCAAAAAAAAAGTAAAATAAAATAACAAGTTTTCTCCTAGAAGGAAGTAACATTTGTGTTGATGGAGTTCATTCAGAAAGAAGTTCACACTTACTCCTACTATCCTCTCCAATATCCACCTCCTCATTGAATTCTTTTGACATTTTATTTTTAAACACATATGCTTCAAATTTTTTAAGGGAAAAACTACTGGGATAGAAAAAAGAATAAAATTCACAAAAACTGGAGAAAATAAATATAAAAGAAATATTTTTCATAAACAGCTAAACCTATACAAAAGTCTACATGATAATGTGTACATTTTTTAATAAAAGTGTTCCATATCTCAGAGATTCCAAAGATATCAAATGATGTGGTAGTTGCTATAGAAACTATTCTCTTTTAATGAAACTCAGATTAAATAACTGCATAAAACAAATTCAAATTTGAAATGCAATTACTATTCTAAAGCATATTTACATATTTGATTGTATAATGATTACAGAAAATAAGATAAAATATTAAGAATACCTTTTATATGTGCAAAACCAGTGGCAGTTATGAACTTAATTGTAGCTCTATCCTTAAATACAATAGTGTTGAGTATAATGAAATTCTATTTTATAATAAAAACTCATACAAACGCTGTACCATTCTACTGCTACTTAGAAAAGCACTTATTTGCATGCAGTGAAAACATGTCTGCAAATTTGTTATTTTGGAAAAAATGGCATAAATTCAGTGCAAGTATAAAAGATTCTCCAAAGGCTTTTCTATATCAGATCAATATTCAGAAAATAGCCAGCAAGTAACCAATGAAATTCCACAGCAAGTGACTTGACATAATAGGCAAGAAAGTTTCAACCTATCTAAATTATAACCCTTTCTTTTAGCTTACAGAGCTAAGGTCCAGACTCCTGAGGGTTGCCCATTCCTGTCTTACCACTTGTCACATTGAAAATATAAACTTTGGGAATCAAACAGACCAAGTATCAAATGCTAGCTCTAACATTTACAACCTATGATATTTTAAGCAAGATATTTAACCTTTTTAATCCTGAAAACAAAGATAATACCTGCCTTGCAGGATCAGTGTAGTAATTAACAGTACAGGGTATCCCAAAATTCATCCCTAATGTTGCCCACCATAAATAGGGAAAATAGGAAATTATAGCTAAATGTACCTTTATTTACAAAATTTTATAAAGAGGTACCGAACAGGTAGTGAATATTTTGTAAATCTTTTGCAAAATTTTGTAATGAGGCCCAGCACAGTGGCTCACACCTGTAATCCCAGCACTCTGGAAGGCCGAGGCATGTGGATCCCTTAAGCTCAGGGAGACCAGCCTGAGCAAGAGCAAGAACCTGTCTCTATGAAATAGAAAAAAAAAAAAATTAGCCAGATCTCGTGGCAGACACCTGTAGTCCCAGCTACTCTGGAGCTGAGGGAGGAGGATCACTTTAGCCTGGGAGTTTGAGGTTGCTGTGAGCTAGGCTGATGCAATCACACTTTAGCCTGGGTAACAAACCAAAGCTTTGTCTCAAAAAAAAAAAAAAACTTATAATGAATATTTTGTAAATAAAAGTACATTTAGCTGTGACTTTAGGGACACCCTCTATTTTGTGTACAATGTCTAGCATGGTTTCCATACATGTTTGGCATTCACTGCCTGATAGCTTCTATCATTATACTGCTGAAACCATAATTGTTACTACTCTGCTGCTACAAGTACTACAACAAAGCCATCTTCACCCTTCTTGACTTTTTTAAAGCCAAAAAGGGTGAGCACTTTCACTTGACACGTGTGTACAGTCTTCTCAGAGGTGCAATGAAGGCAGGGTGAAAGGGGTCAATTGCGTCTATTTAATAGAGCTGGCGTAATCTGGCCATGAAGCTCAACTGCTTGGGCCCAGCTCAGGCACTTACTTATTTCACCAATGCCTTCTATCTGACACATTAAAGGAGACAAACAGACTTCACTCTGGAAGGGCTTCCCAAAATGGAGCCCAATAACAACTAGAAGTATTTATTATTTATCTTTTTAAATTTGAATTGTAGAACTTTTGTTCATTCATTCTTTCCTCAGACAAGCCTTTCCTGACAACTCTTGCTATTTTGGAGCTTATAAGTAGCACTTTTTCTATGTATTTTTGGATTCTAGTAGATTGACTGCATTATTAGCCCCTATTAATGGCCTCCCTGCATCCATGCCTTTTGCCACACCCTTAGACACACAGTCTGACTTGCTTTAGCCGTAAGACTTGATGTAACCTGAGGCTTAAAAAAGCCTTATTACTCCTTCCTTTATTGCTTCTCTACCTTTATCATGAAAACAAGTCTCAGCTAGATGCTGGAAAATAAAAACCCTCATGAAATATAGCCAAGCTGTCTCATACACATGAGAATGCCTGTCAAGACTGGCCATGCCTAGCCCAGGTAAACAGTACTACCCAGCCAACCTGTAGACTCATGAAGAAAAATTTATGGTCGATGTTTAAACCAATGTGTTTTGGGGTTGCTGTTTGGCAGTATTAGTCAACTAATGCCCAGGTATAATGTTTTTATCTGCTTATTATCTGCGTCCCCCACTAAAATGTAACTTTCACAAAGACAAGGTCTGCATCTGTTTTATATATCATTGTATATTCAGTCTAGTATGCTGCCTAGAACATAAGAGGTGCTCAAAAATTTGTTAAATTTGGTGGCGCCTGTAGCTCAGTGAGTAGGGCGCCGGCCCCATATACTGAAGGTGGCGGGTTCAAACCCGGCCTCGGCTGAACTGCAAAACAAAAAAATAGCCTGGCGTTGTGGCGGGCGCCTGTAGTCCCAGCTACTCGGGAGGCTGAGGCAAGAGAATCGCTTAAGCCCAGGAGTTGGAGGTTGCTGTGAGCTGTGTGACGCCACAGCACTCTACTGAGGGTGATAAAGTGAGACTCTGTCTCTACAAAAAAAAAAAAAAAATATGTTTAATAACTAAAAAAGGGTAATTACCACATGGAAGGTACTTTTCCTTTTGAAGATGTGACATAATGTGTAAACATAATTTGACAAGAACCACCCCTCACTCTTATATAATGATATAGTCTATAAATAACTTGAGAGTTAAATTGACATAAATAACTATACTAGACAGATATTGATAAATATTCTAGTTGATATATAAATAAAGTGCCATGATAATTCAAAAAGGGGTAACTACCTCTCACAAAGAAAATCATGGGGTGGCTCATTTCCCCATCTTTGTAATTCAAGTAAAACTATTCTCGATTTTGGAACTCTGAGCTATTTTCTGATGAAGTATATAGAACATTTTCTCATGATTTAAAAAGTTCGAAACAAAGAATCTTCAGACTTACTTAAACTCATGCTACAAAAAGACATCAGTATCACACAGTTATAATGACTTCAAACATGGCCTTAAGGAATATATAAATCCTATACTATTTTTTAAATTTTAACCAACTATATCTAAAGATAGACAAAGAATATCGAGGTGCACCTCCATTCTGCTCTATCCCTAACACTAGTCCTGTTTTCAACTATTTCTGACTTTAGTTGTTCTAAAATGTTTCTCCATATCTCTAAATAGTATGTATTTACCTCAATTTCTTACCTTACCAGTTTAGGAGATACCTTGTATATCTTTCGCTAAAACAATAGGACTGAGCTCATTTACCCAAAATACATACACACCTCTCTCTGCCAATATTTTTTAATAATTATAAGATTATAAATTTAATTATAGTTTTATGTGCTTATAATTTTAAACTTTAACAATAGCTGGTGTTTCTACTTCTTGTTTTCTTAACACCAATAGTTTTTTCAACTCTCTTCCCCTCTTCTCTCTTTTATCCACATTGTCTCTCATCTTGCATAAGCTATATCATTACTTTCAAACTGTTAAGTTTTATATTTACTTTTATATGATTTTTCTGTAGATATAATTACAGGTTCCATGTTATATCCAAAAGTTGATTCTAAATCAATTGATAGCATTTAAAACAGAAAAACAGTTCACTGCAGGACCAGACAGCACAATGCAATAGCCCATAGACAATGTGAAGGAGATTCTTTGTAGTGTGGTAAAATGTGTTTTCTTTTCTCGCTCTCCATCAATTGATATATGTTATACCACATTTTATTTATAAAATTTGCAAAAATTACTTGTGCGTCATTTCATTTTTCCAGTCATTTTAATTTTTTTTATTTTTACTTAGTGCTTTTTATTTTTACTTAGTGATAAATAACGTACCTTTAGCCTATCTAACCATTCACCGCATCGATGATTAGAGGTATTTTTTCTCTAGATGTATTCTTCCAAGAACCTCTTATCTTTCTGCTTTAATCAAGACTGATCATTCTCTAGGCTTGCTACTTAACTGGGATCTTCTGATTTTCCCTCACCATCACCAGAGATTCAATCCACTATTCTGGTTCTGTATATTCTTCTTAATTTCGCTAGTATATGTCCCTATATCCCTGTTGCAAACAACTTCTTGAGATAGGAAGCCTCTGAGATACGCTTTCTGATTTCTTACATGTCTGAAAATCTATACTCAGATTTGATTGAAAATTTGGCTAGATACAGAATACTAGGTTGAAACTAATTTCTTTTGGCACTTTAAAGATATTATTCCACTGCTTTCTGCTCAAAGATGTGTGTGTGTGCACACACATGTATATGTATGTCCGTGTGTGCATATATATGAAGAATTTCTTTCAAACCCTAAATGCTCATTAATAGGAAAAATTTAAAAATAATTCATAGTAGCTGTAATACATCCACATTGTAGAGAACATTCAGTCATAAAACATGATGACAATGTGAGAATATGGAAAGATATTCAGAATAAACAGCTAAATGCTTTCCAGAAGGTGGTTTTTTTAAAAACTACACACATCTCATTGTAGTAAAAATGAAAATTAAAAAATATATTGTGTGTATACACACATATCATGCATGAGTGAAGGAATAGAAGGATATATACCAAAATATTAACAGTTGCTATACTAAAGAAAATGTATTTAGAGGTGATTTTCTTTCATTCATATTTTTCAGTATTATCTAAATTTTTAACAAGATACATGTGAGCCATTAAAAAGCAGAAAAAATAACATACAGCTTACCCTTGAAAACGGGTTTGCACTGCATGAATTTTTTTCAATAAATATATTAGAAAATGTTTTGGAGATTTGCTGTAACTTTTTTTAAAAACATCACAAACCATGAAGCCTAGCAATACCACCAAAATTAAGAAAAAGGTATGTTATAAATGTACAAAATATATGTAGACAGCAGTTTATTTTATCATTTACTACCATAAAACACACACAAATCTATCATAAATGATATGATAAACTTTAAAATTTATCAAACCTTCCATACATAGACCATTCACAATTCAGGCAAATGTAAATAAATGTAAGGATGCTGTGTTAAAACTTCATAAAATTAACTGCATTACATATAATACTGCTGTAATAGTGTTGTGGTCACCTCCTATTGCTAGTCTGGTGAGCTCAAGTGTTGCAAGTATCTGCTTAAAAACCACCACTGTGTGATGCAAATCATTTCTGTGGGAGCAATCTATCACTGCAATAAATTGCATATCACAGTAAAAGTGATGTCTCTCAATTCTAGCAAATATTTATAGTGTTTAGTGCAATATTGTAAACTTTGAATAACATAGGGACCCATACGAAAGGCCACTGTAATGTTGGAAGTTCTCTCAAGAAAAGTCATTACATTAAATGAAGCAGAATTGCTTGATGTGCACTATAATTGGGGTCTGCAGGTGTGACTGTCCACCATTTCAGATGGACAATTCTTCTTATAAACAGACCACATAAACTTGAGGTATTGATAAATACAGTACAATACTATAAATGTATTTTCTCTTCCTTAGGATTTCTTTAATAACATTTTTCCCTAGCTTATTTTTTTTTATAATTTTATTAAATCATATTTGTGTACATTAGTGCAATCATAGGGCACAATGTACTGACTTTATATACAATCTGAAATATTTTGGTCGAACTATTAAACATAGCCTTCATGGCATTTTCTTAATCACCATATGAAGACATTGATATTCTACATTTAATAAGTTTCACCAGTACCAATTTTAAGACTACAACATATAATACATATAACATATAAATACGTGTTAATCAACTGTTACCAGTAAGGCTGTTGGTCAACAATAGACTGTCAGATAACTTTGTGGGGAGTCAAAAGTTATCTGGATTTTTGACTGTTGGCAGGGATCAGCACTTATAACTTCTACATTGTTCAAGGGAAAGCTGTATAGCAGAAACTTTTCTCCTTTAATTTTGGTAAAAACACATAAAATTTACCTTCTTAATCTTTTTTAAGTGTATATACAGTTAAGTAATGTTCAGAACATTCATGTGACTGTGCAACAGATCTGTATAACCTTTTTATCTTGTAAAACTAAAACTCTAGAACCACTGAAAAACTCAATTCCCCCTTCTCTTAGCTCCTAGTAGCCACCATTTTGCTCTCATTATGACTTCTTTAGATTCCTCATATTTATATAAAAGGAATAATACACTATTATCTTTTTGTGACTGATTTCCTTTAGCACAATATCCTCAAGATTCGTCCATGTTGTAATATATGACAGGATTTCCTTCCTTTTTAAAACTGAATAATATTACAATGTATGCATAAACCACAGTTAGTTTATCCATTCAACTGCCTATGGGTAATTTTCACCTCATGGCTATTGTAAATAATGGTACTACGAACAAGTTTGTGCACATATTTTTTCATTTCTTTTGGATATATAAATAGAAGCTTTTAAAACTGCTCTCCTCTTAAATAAATGACAAGATAAACTGATATCCTCCCAATCCTCTGTAAAACACTCTTGCCACATTAATTGCATGCTACATTAAAGATAAGAGGCTGTTCACAAGTATTCCATGCACTTCTGCTATTACTAATTTATATGGTTTTCTAAAAATTCAGTTTTATCTGATATGAGGCATATTTATGTCAGTTGCACTTGTTATTGTAATTATTTTATCTTAATTTAATAGTACATAAACAAATTACAAATGTGATAGGGAGCCACTTATAAAGAAACAAACGAAAGCATGTGGAAATTTTTTTTTTTTTTTTTTTTTGAGACAGAGCCTCAAGCTATTGCCCTGGGTAGAGTGTTGTGACATCACAGCTCACCGCAACCTCCAACTCCTGGGCTCAAGCGATTCTCCTGCCTCCATCTCCCAAGTAACTGGGACTATAGGCTCCCGCCACAATTCCCGGCTATTTTTTGGTTGCAGCCATCATTGTTGTTTGGCAGGCCCAGGCTGGATTTGAACCCACCAGCTCAGATGTATGTGGCGGGCACCTTAGCTGCTTGAGCCACTGGCGCCAAACCAAACATGTGGAAACTTTAAGAAGGTGAAGGAAAGTAGCCAAAAAATTGTTGTTGGATTAAGTACAAAATTGAGAACCACAAAACTTTTTAAAAATTATAACCATCTAGAAGGATTCTGTATATACTTAATTTACAAGTATCTTTAAATTTTGCTCAACATTGAATAAAGCAAACCTAGAAAATGTATTACAGTTATAATTTATGTTTAAAAAAGGCAATATGGAATTACAGTCATTAGAACATTACCAAATAGAAAGCCTTAGACCTGTATCCAAAGATTAGAGAATGAGTATGTATTCATATGTCTTAAACTAAAGTGTGTATGTACCATTTTTATGATTCACTATTTCAACTGACTTTTCCAATTAACTAAACAACTATGGGTTCAGATTTCTCTAGATAAGAGGACCTTTACATTATTTCCATATCAAAATATTGTAAAATATTACATATAAACACACCATATGTGTACATAAATATGTACATATTTAAACAATGGATGCCTACGAACTGCCTATGTTCAAATCACAGCACTATCTATAACTAGATAGAAGGTAATGTGCTTAATATCTGTGTCTTAGTTTCCTCATGAAGATAACAATAATATTTACTTTGAAGAGCTATGCCAAACAGATAATAAGTTTGTACTATCATAGTTAGGTCAGACACTAGTTCCTATTAGTTATCTAGTTGTTATCATCCCTTTGTCAGATTTATAACATGCAAATATCTTTTCCCATTCTGAAGGTTGTCTTATTTGCTTTAATTGTTGTATCCTTAGCTGTACAGAAGCTTTTCAGCTTAATTAAGTCCCACTTGTTTATCTTTTGTTGTTGTGATTGCCAATGATGTCTTCTTCATAAAATCTTTCCCCAGGCTGACATCATCAAGAGTTTTTCCCACACTTTTTTCTAGGACTCTTATTATTTCATGTCTTAGATTTAAATCTCTTATCCATCTTGAGTCAATTTTTGTAACTGCTTAAAGGTGCAGGTCCAAGTTTCAGTCTTTTACATGTGGTTTTCTAGTTGTCCCAGCACCATTTATGGAATAAGGATTCTTTACCCCAATGTATGCTTTGTTTAGTTGATTGAAAATCACATAGTGATAAGAGGTTGGTTTCATCTCTATAGAGGTTTTATACCCGGTTCCATCTGTCTACATGTCTATTTTTGTGCCAATATCATTCTGTTTTGATCACTATGGATTTATAACGTAACTTGAAGTCTGGTAAAATGATGCCTCTGGCTTTGTTTTGATAAATAAGAATTCCCATGGCTATATAGATTTTTTCCTAGTTCCATACAAAATGAAGAACTATTTTTTGGAATTATTTAAAGTATGATGTTGCTATTTTAATGAGGATTGCATTGAATCTGTAGATTGCTTTGGGTAGTATAGACATTTTAACAATGTTGATTCTTCCCAGCCAAGAGCATGGTGTGTTCTTCCATCTGTTAATGTCTTTTGCTATTTCTTTTTTTAGGGTTTCATAATTCCCTTTGTAATGATCCTTCACCACCTTTGTTAGGTATATTCTCAGGTATTTCGTTTTCTTTGAAGCTGCTGTGAAGGGTATTGTGTCCTTGATTTGCTTCTCAACTTGACTGTTACTAACATGTACAAAGACTACTGATTTGTGGATATCGATTTTTATACTCTGAGATGTTACAGTCTTGATCACTAATAGGTGTCTTGTGGTTGAATCTCTTGAGTTTTCTCTGGAGTATAAGATTACATCATCAGCAACAAGCAAGAGTTTGGCCTCCTCTGCCCCCATTTGGATGCCTTTAATGTCCCTCTCTTGCCTGAATGCACTGGCTAACCTTCTGAACTATGATGAATAGTAGTGGCGATAGTGGCAAACTTGCCTAGTTCCAGTTCTAAGTGGAAAAGCTTTCAGTTTTACTCCATTCAGTATAATATTGGCTATAGGTGTGTCATAGATTGCTTCAATTGGTTTTTAAAACTGTGCTATCTATGCCTATTTTCTTAAGCATTCTTGTTAGAAAAGGATGCTGAATT
Organism: Perodicticus potto; assembly: GCA_963574655.1. Classification (NCBI taxonomy): domain Eukaryota; kingdom Metazoa; phylum Chordata; class Mammalia; order Primates; family Lorisidae; genus Perodicticus; species Perodicticus potto. The sequence goes on from CAUYRH010029626.1 coordinate 12,031, forward strand.
TTGTCAAATGCTTTTTCTGCATCTGTTGAGAGGATCACATGGATTTTGGTTTTGCTTCTATTTATGTGATGAATTACATTTAGGGACTTGTGTATGTTGAACCAACCTTGCATCCCTGGGATAAAGCCTACTTGATAGTGATATATAATTTTGTTAATGTGTAGCTTGGCAATCTATTAGCCAAGATTTTATTGAGTATTTTTACATTAACATTCATTAGTAACTTTACTTTTGTGTTCCTAATTAATCACAAGGGTTTGTCAATTTTGTTTACCTTTCTGAAGAACCAACTTTTTGTTGAGTTAATTTTCTGAATGATTGTTTTCAATTTAATTTATTTCTGATTTAATTTTGGTTTTCTTTTCTTCCACTAGGTTTGGGATTATATTGCTCTTCCTTCTGCATTTCCTTGAGAAGACACATTAGATTGTTGATGTCTACTCTGTTTTGTGGATGTTGGCATCCAATGTGATTAATTTCCCTCTTAGGACTGCCTTTGCAGTATCCCACAGGTTTTGATAGCTGTGGGTTCATTGTCATTTTATTCAAGGAATTTAATGATTTCTTTCTTTATCTACTCCTCGACCCAACTGTCATTCAGCATTATAACAATGAAGGTTTTTATTGGAGTTTAGTTTCACCTTTATTTCCTTGCAGTCTGAAAAAATACAAGGCATAATTTCATTTCTTTTAATTTTATTGAGGTTTGATTTTGTGTCCTAGGATATGATCAAATTTGGTGTATGATCCATGGGCTGACTAGAATGTATACTTATTAACTTTGGTATGGTATGTTCTGTATATGTCTATTAAGCCCAATTCTTCTAGAGTGACATTTAACCCCTTCTTTGTTTAGTTTCTATTTAGAGGACCTGTCTACTTCTCTCAGCTATTATGGTGTTGTAGGATAGCATATTGTTTAGACCAATTAGTGTTCATTCATAAATCTGAGAGCATTTAAGTTGGATGCATAAATATTTATAATTGAAATGTCCTCTTATTGTATTGTTCCCTTGACCAGTATATAATGACCACCTTTGTCTTTTTTTTTTTTACTTTTGTTGCTTTAAATCCACTTATATCTAAATAATAAAATTGTGACTCCTCTTTCTTCTGATTTCCATTTGCATGAAATGTTGTTTTCCAACCCTTCACCTTGAGTCTTATTTGTCCTTCAAGGTTAGATACGTTTCCTGAAGGTAACCTATTATTGGCTTGTACTTTTTTATCCAGTCAGACAGTCTATGTCTCGTCTGAGGGGTATTCAAGACATTCACATTTATTAAGAGAATTGATAAGTGTGGTGGAGTTCTATTCATCTCGTTGTGAAGGTCCATTGCTTAGTTTTATCCCTTGCTCCATTGTAGAAGCTATGATTTGTTCTTTAGTTTCTGGGTGTCTACTTTACTGAAGATAATGATCAGTGTGGAGAACGGGTCTGATGATATCCTATATAGCTGGTCTTGTGGCAAATTTCCTCAATATTTGCATGAGAGTAAAATATTTGATTTCTCCATGTAATCTGAAGCTTAGTTTAGAAAGATACAGAATCCTGGGCTGAAAATTGTTTTGTTTAGGAAGGTTAAAGGTAGATGACCACCCTCTCCTAAATCTATTAAAATTAAGTAAACAGACAAACAAAGGGGAGAAAAATTAATATGGTGAATATAAAAACAATACTGTGAATGCAAAAAACTTTCATATGTACATAAAATATACATGCAGGAATACATACATAGATGCATGCAAGTATGTATATGTACATGTGCATATATATTATACTATGCAGTTGAAACCATCAGAAAAATAATGAAGATAGTGCATAATTGAAACAAGCAGGAGATCATGAAAAGGGATCAATTAAAGAATACCAAAGACATTTGTAAATGAGTCTGGAAGTCAAGAGAGAAGTCTTAATTGGAATAATCACTGCAGAGATAGAAACAGAGTACTAAAACTATGGATTTCATGAAATTGTTCAAGAAGAGTACATACTCAGAGAAATAAATTAACAATAGAACCCTGGAGATGCTAGGATAAAGAAAGAGAAGTGAACAAATAAGACTGAGGCAATGTAGACAATTGTGAGTAAAATCACTTTTCAACCAGCACTTCTCACTCACCTACTATACTGAGGTGCTTGAGAAAGACATGCTATAGAAACTAAGAGGAAGGTGATTTAAAAATAAAACAAGCAACAGTGGCATATGCTACAGAAAGATTAATAATAAAGGGTGTTAAAATAAATTTCACAAAAAGAAGGTAAATATTGACTTACAGTGCATTTTTCCTCATAGGGATGAGTGTGGAAGAAAGACAGAAAGTTTTGAGAGAGAAGTGGAGAGAAAGAAATCACAAATATAGATGGTTTCAAAATGTGTGGCTATAGAGCAATAGCTAGATGAGATAATAGCTAAAGAGGAAACTTATTTGAAAAGTGTATTTGCTGTTCTGTATATGAGAAACAGTTCAGAATGCTTACATATCATGAGGGGAAAAGCCAGTAGGTAGAAGCCTTCCAGGACATCCTTTAACAACACGTGTGTTTGCTGTACAGCTGTTCAAAAAAGATTACTTGTTTGAATATCTATTTTTACCTACAGATGTTCAGTTCTTTGAATGAAATGACCCTTAATCTTTCATACTTCTGTAATTCCTTTATTAATAATATTTGCAATTATGTCACATTCTATAACACCTTAAAATCAAGTGTGCTGTCAATCCTCACAGATATTATTTTCTCTACTTACAGATGAGTACCTAAGGTTTACAGGGAGGAAATACTTTTCCTCAAACAGTAGGTAGCAAAGTTAAGGGAAAAAAAAAAGAGAGAAAGCCCAATTCTTGTTACTCAAATATCTTTTTAATTATATTATGCTATTTCTCTATGACGAATATTCCACATGTTATAAGAAATTATTTTTAACTCTGATTATCTAGATATAATACAGAAAGTACACAAATCATAAGTACATAGACCAAAAAATTATCACAGTGATTACATTTATATAACAATTACCCACATCTAGAAATAGAACATTTCCAGCATCCCAAGTCCTCATCTTGCTCCTTCCCAATCACCACCTCCTATTTCTCCGAACAGTAAACCCTGCCCTAAATTCTATGATAATAACATAGTTTTCTATTATTCCTGGGCTTTAAGTTAATGAAATTATTTGATATATATTATTTAGTACCCATTTTGTCAATTTAATGTTATGTTTCTGTACATTTCATTCATTCTCTCTGCAGTAAGTATTCCATTGTAGTATAATACATCCATTCTACTGTTTATTGTCATTTGGGTTGCTCCAATGTTCAGCTATAAGAAAATACTACTATTAACATTCTTGTACATGTCTTTTAGTACACATATGTACACATTTGGGGAAAATATATATGCCAAGGAGTAGGTCACAGAGTATACATATACTCAAATTAAACTGATTCTATCAAACTGTTTTCTACAAGGTTATACAAGTTTATACTCCCATCTGCAGTTATAAAAACTTCAAAAGGGCCACATCCTGCGTGGCAGACTCATTTTGAAAATACTTTGCACCAATTTGACACACATTTTTATTTAATAATGAATTATTTAAAAGTAACATATTGAATCCAGAGGACCCAAAAATTTACTAAACTTAGGGAGTTAACTTATCTATAGTTTGTAATGGCTATGTCCTAGCATTGTCCATAGTAACCAACAAAATGATACTTATGTTCATCTACATACTTCAAATGTATTGTACACCATGAGTTATTTGTTATTCCAAATTATATTCTTTATTTTCCCATCCCACATCTCTTAGTAAGAAAATGTTTGTGTGTTACCTGGAATGCCTATCTAGCATCATCTATCCCCCAAGTCTATAGAAGATTTGATGGGTTAGTCACTTATTCCTCTAGGAAACCACTTCCCTGCTGTTAAAGGAAAAGATCTATGTATAAATACAACCACTCCGAGGAAAAAACAGATCTATAAAACACATCGGCATATACTAGCATGACTGCTGACAATATTTAATCCTTTGCAATGTTTAGTTTATGCTTCATCCAGAATCATTAGAGTAATTCTAATTGTATCCACAAATGTCAAGAAGAAGCAGAAAAACAATCTCAATCCTAAGAGTTTTGAAATTATTTACTCCATTTTCTAAGAACAAACCTTGTAGCCAAAGAGCTTTGGAATATTGTTAACATTTTTCATTAGAATTACAATAATGAAAGCTGAACTATCCAAAACTGTTCATCCTAAAGGCAAACCAATTCAGCAGTTTTTAACAACTAAATGGCCAAGCTGTCACATCTTTAGGAAAATGAGACGCAAAGGATTTTTTATCAGTACTCAGAAAACAAACCAAATATATTGCAATGTGTCTAGAAAATATGAGGCAAAGCTTTGTAAAATAGCAACATAACAAGAAATAAAATACTGGTGAGCATTTTTGTGTTTGGTGTGATTCATCTAAAACTTGCCAGGTACATATCATATTTAACCATGAATCTAAACATGCCCACTAAATTCATACTTTATTCAAATACTATATATAAACTATAATCTTGAAGGTAATCTGACTTCTCATGATGTACCTTCCTAAATTTGTTTAACATATACATTGTATTTACTATATACTAGGCACTGCATTAGATGCTTTGTGAAGATTAACTCAATCCTTAAAAAAATTATAGATAAGTAGAGAGCCAGAATTTGAAATTAGACTCAAGTTCATGCCTTAACCATACATGTTACTGAAAATACATCTCTCAGTATAATCCCCCCAAAAAAAACTATTCATTTTTATAATAAATCATAGCTATATTTAGCCTTTTGATCTGCCCAGAGGATTTATTTAGGGGAAGAAAAGTTTAAACAAAGATGCAAAGGCAAGAAATATAGTCCTTTGCTATATGCATATTTAATTTGCTTAAAAGTATGTCATAAATTTTATAAATATTAAGAGAAAACATGAAAATATATTTCCCTTTAAATAATATAAAGTTTCATGTAGTTTAGAACTATAAAACCTAGAGAGAATAAAAATAATTTGAACTTGTTCTTTAATCATCCTGTAATCAAGGATGCCATTCAAATTAAGTTTTTATCTGCCCATTAATCTAGTCTTTTCCAAGCATACTATTATTGAATGCCAATAGGCAATTTCATTGTATTGGTGAGGGAGGAAAAAGGATGTAAGAGAACTCTAAGGTCATTCAGTCAATTTCCTGCTCAGGCATTTTATTTTTCCTATATTTCCCAGGGCTTTGCAGAGCTACAATAGAGACAGATCCTCACTAGAGTGCACCTTTTCCCCTCAAATAAAAATAAGTTGAAGTCATTTTTTTCAAAAAGGAAGGTCTACTTGGACAAAGCAAAAGAAAGAACCATCTAAGTATTTGCTTTCTTGGTCTTATCAGATTCCATCATAATGGCCCTGCTTCCTCTGACCATGTTTCACTATAAGTACTGTAGTTCAAATCAAATACATCTAGGACCTTCACATTAGCAGAATAACCCCAAAGAACATCTACTAATTATATGACCTTGAGCAAGACCTTATATCCTTCCAAAATTAAGTTATATATCTATAAAAATGGAAATTCACCTCCCTTACCTTGCAGAAGTATGTTAAGACCTAAATATAAGGGTACATAGGCTACCTAGGAAATAATGAACATTCATAAATGTTGATAAAGCAGCTTACTTATCTTCTTTCATCACAGTCAGTCATCAAGAATTACAAATCCTTACTTTGAAATGTCCTCAGTTTCAGTACCCTTTTCTGGGGCCATCACATTTAAAACCTCAGCTATTGGGTCTCATTTAATTCCCTATCCATCTAGGCAAATGGCCACAAAAGAGCCAACTTCTCCAGAGGCCTTTTCTCACCTGCCATACTAGCACTCAGTAACACAGAAATAATTTTGCATCAATTTAGAATTCCTGAACAGTTCATTCCATCCAAGTTCCTTCTTCACACCTTCTAATACTCTCCTTTATCCCTATGATAGTCTATGATTCCCTTAGGAGTCTCTGAGAGTGACTTTTAATACAAACTCTCCATCACTTCCTCATTGCCTATCCTTCTAAAGCCCATCTAATTCCTCTGCCACCCAGTCTAAGTCCCCATTTCACCCCACCTTCTAGCACTAATGTAATCTCTGGGATTGTGCCTCCTATAATGTTCCTATAATCCTCATTGAATGTTCCCACTAACTCCTTAACTTTAAAAATCTGGCTCTCCCTAGAGGGTACTATTTACCTTGCAGTTCTCTTGAGAAGAGACTGCTCATTTTTTTCTTTCTTACCCTACGATCTCTAACAGAGGAGGAGAAAAAAATATTCTTAGCTCTATGTTAGGTTACAGAGCATTGCTATTCCATCCTTATTAAAAAATCTTTCACTTTGGAAGACCAAACCATTTTTCCCTACTACATGCTATCAAATTCCCTTTTCATTTCTTCACTAAGTGATGAGAATATAATCATGAATAACAGTAAGATATTAACTAGAAATTATTGAGTTTCTAGTTCACTAAAATGAACCTCATCTGTTTTATAAAATATTTTAATGTGGCTACTAGCAAATTTAAAATTATATATGTGGATTACATTTATGGTTCACACTGTATTTCTACTGCATTGCTGGGCTAACGCCTTCCATTTCCAGATACTCAAGCGAGAAGTCTAGACATCAATGGAAACAGAGGTTAGCTTACCTGAATATCAGTTTGGAATTTAAACTCTACTGTACCCACCCCTCTAGTTTTGATAGTCTCTACTCTTCTGACCAGACAGTATACTCATTGTACTCCTAAAAATTGGTTCTTTTTACTAACTTCCAAATATACCACATGCATTTGTGCCTCTTTCTACCCAGAATACCCTTTCCCTTCCCACCCAGAATAGACATACCCATCACAGAGTATTCTTCAAAATACTTGATGCTTAACCATGGCAGAATAATATATCCCACTTAGTCAATACCAGGTTTACTATATGACTCTAACAGAAATATGGAAGTAACATGTGCCATTTCCAAGAAGAAACATTAAGAACTATTGCTTGGTTCCAATATAGTCTCTTTTCTTTTTACATGAAGCCAGCAATGGCTCAGATAGTAGCTACTCCATCAGCCTGCATCTGACATGATGATTTGGACCAATACTATAACTGACCTACAATGGAGATATAAATGGAAGCAAGAAATAAACATTTGTTGTTACACACTGGGATTTTTATTAATAGCTATTTATTATTACTGCATAATGTAGCCAAAGCTGCCTGTTGTTTTTTTTTTACCAGAATCATTCCCATTTTTTAAGACCTATCTTCAGTCCCACAACCTCCATAAAATTTTCCCTGATTAATATTGCTCTAAGTTAGCATTTCCTCCTCTAAATTCCTAGAGTTTAGCTATATAACTGTTTTGGCAATTCTAGTCTATTATCATTTTGAAACATTATTATTTAAATATGAATCACATATAAATACTAAATGGCTATTAACATCACAAAAAGAGAAAGCCAGACTCTATGTGCCTCCTCAATAGGAGCACACAATACTAATTTTATTTATTTCAATATATTTACATAGTAACAAATTGAATTTCATTACATGTATATATTGGATAGTGGAGAAATGCGGGCTTTTAGTGCATTTTCATCCTTCACTACACCCCACCACCCGACCTTTAAATCTCCAGTGTCCATAACACCACTCTATGCGTCTCTGCAGACCCATGGATAATGGCCTCCAGTTCTATTCAAGTTGCTGCAAAAGACATTATTTCATTTTCCACTAGGGCAGAGTAGTAGACCATGGTGTGTGTGTGTGTGTACATGCATGTGCATATAAATGTGGGTGTGTGTGTATATATATATAAACTGATGGTCACTTAGGTTGATTCCATATCTATGCAATGGTGAATTGAGCTACAGTAAACATGTAAGTGCAGATATACTTTTGATATAATGATTTCCTTTCCTTTAGGGTGACATCCAGTAGTATTAAACTACTGGATCAAATACTAGATCTAGTTTAAATCCTTTGAGAAATCTCCATACTGATTTCCATAGAGGTTCCAACAGTGTCTAAGCATTCTCATTTCACCATATCCATGCCAATATCTATAGTTCTTAAACTTTTTAATAATGGCCATCCTAGTTATAATACAATAGTATCTCATTGAGGTTTTAATTTACATTTCTGTAATGATTAGTGATGTTGAGCATTTCTTTATATGTTTAGTAGCCATTTGTATATCTTGTTTGAAAAATGCCTGTTCATGTCATTTACCCACTTTTTAGGAAGACTGGTTTTTTCTTATTGAGTTGAGTTCCTTGTAGATTTTGCATATTGTTCCTTTGTCCTTCACATAGTTTGAGAATATATTCTTCAATTACATAGATTATCTACTTACCCTAATAATTATTTCTTTTGCTGTGCAGAAGCTTTTGAACTAAGTCCCATTTGTCTATTTTTGGTTTTGTTGCATTTACTTTTGGAAAGTTAGTCATAAATTCCATCACTAGGCCAATGTTCAGGAAAGTTTTTCCTAGGTTCTCTTTGGTAAGTTTTATGGTTTCTGGCTGAAGTTCACATCTTTAATCCATCTTTAGTTGATTTTCATATATGGTGAAAGATACAGACCAGTTGCATTCTTCTGCATATGGTTATCCAGTTTTCCAAGTTCCATTTATTTACTAGTATCCTTTCTCCAATTGATGTTTTCTTCTGCTTATCAAAGATCAATTGGTTAGAGATATATGGGTTTATTTCTGGGTTCTCTGTTCTGTTCTATTCACCTACGTACCTACTTCTAGTCAGGATCCTGTTGTTTAGTACCATAACATTGTATTATAGTATAATTTGCAGCTAAACAATGTAATGCCTCCAGTTTTGTTGTTTGGTTGAGATTACTTTGGTTATTGGGCTCTTTTGTAGTTCCATTTTAAACTTAAGATTGCTTTCTATAATTCTGTGAAAATGATGTTAATATTTTGATAGAAATTGCATTGAATCTATAGATGGATTTGGGCAGTATGGTCATTTTTTTTTTTGAGTCAGAGCCTTACTGTGTTGCCCTTGGTAGAGTGCTATGGTGTCTTAGCTCACAGTATCCTCAAACTCTTGGGCTCAAGCAATCCTCTTGCCTCAGCCTCCTGAGTAGCTGGTACTACAGGTGCTCTAGCTCATGCTCCTGAGTTTAGGCAATCCACCCTCCCAAAGTGCTAGGATTACAGGCATGAGCCACCACTTCTGGCCTCAGTATGGTCATTTTAACAATACCAATTCTTCTAATACATGAACACAAGGTGTTCTTCCATTTTCTTATGTCATCTACAATTTCATCAGTGTTTCACAGTTTTCCTTGAAGAGCTCTTTCACCTCCTTGGTTAAATATATTCCTAGGTATTTTCTATTGCAGCTATTATAAATGAAATTTATTTCCTGATTTGTTTCTCATCTTCATCATTATTAATGTATAGAAATATTACTGACCTTTGTATACCAATTTTATATCCAGAGACTTTGTTAAATTCATTTATCAAATCTAAGAGTCTTTGAAGAGTCCTCAGAGTTTTCCAGAAACAGTCTCCAAATTACAACCACCTGACTTATGTACAACTCACACTTACAAATAGAGGCTATTACAGTAAGTCCCTACACTACAAACATTCAACTGACATTAAGACTCTCATTTACGAATGATGGCTATTATAGGTAAGAAGTAAATATACCTGTTCCAACTTACATACAAATTCAACTTAAGAACAAACCTACAAAACTTATCTCATTCATAACCCAAGGACTGCCTGTGTAAGATCACATCATTGGCAAGTAGAATAGTTTGATTTCCTCTTTTCCAATTTAGATGGATCTTTATTTCTTTCTCTTGACTGATTGATCTGACTAGAACTCAGTACTATGTTGAACAGAAGTGGGAAAAGTGGGAATCGCTGTCTTAATCCAGTTCTTAAGGGGAACGCTTGGCTGAAGTTATTCTGTTGAAAAAGACTAACAGTTGAACCCTATTCCCTTCTGGTTTATAAGGCTTCTGCTGAACATTCTGCAATTAGTCTAATAGGATTTATAAGTTATTTGGTGCTTTTGTGTCGCTGCTTTTTTTTTTAAGGCTGATATATTTATTGACATAGAAAGAAGCTCACAACACATATTGTTTGGTGAAAAATACCCAATTTACCAGGATTTATATTTACTTTCATCAAAAATACCAAATTTACCAGGATTTATATTTACTTTCATCTATACATACATCTATCTATCTGGATACATTGGTATAGGGAAATAATCTAGAATTATGTTCATTAAAGGGTTGACAATAGTTATGTAAGGGTGGAGAGTTTGGGGTAGTTTTTACTTTTTGTACTTTTGTGTCACTGCTCATAAGACTTTTTTCTTCACATTTACATTATATAATCTGATGACTGGGTGTCATGGCTAAGTTCTCTTTGCAATGAATTTCCCAGGAGTTCACTGGACTGGATGTCAAAATCTCTAGGGAGACCAGGGAAATTTTCTTCAATTATTCATTCACATAGATTTTCCAAACTTTTAGCTTCTCGTTTCTTTCTTCCTAAGAATACCCCTGATTTTTAGATTTATACATTTTACATAATTCCACATGTCTTAGAGAATTTGTTCATTTCTTTTTTCTTTCTAGTTTGACTAGGTTAATTCAAAAGCCTTATTTTCAATATCTGAAATTCTTTCTTCTACTTTCACTTTAGTGAAATTTTCATTCATATCTTGAAATATTGTTTTTATTTCTTTGTGTAGGTTTTCAACTTTCTCTTGGAGCTGATTGACCTTATTTACAATTCATGTTTTGGATTCTTAGTCATTTCAAAATTTTCCTTTTGGTTGGAATTCCTTGCTGGAGAGCTAGTGTGATCGTCAGGGAGTACCGAAGCAGTCTGTTTTTTCATACTGCCAGAGTTCTCATACCGATTCCTTCTCATCAAAAGAAGCTTTTACTTCTTATTTTTTATTTTACTTTCATTTACATGGTACATTTGTTTAAAAAGGCTTTTCTCCCTTGAGGGTTTTAGTATATTATATATTGTGTTTGCTCATTTGGCTTCAATTTGGGGTGTTTTCAGGGTGCCAAGGTTCGGCATGAGTTTCTTAACTATAGGAAACACTTGTGTGGTGGCTTTCTAAGATTCTGATTATAATACAGTTGTAAAGTGTACTGGGTATATGAGCAGGCTCACTATACCAGTTCTACAAAACTGGTATTATAGAGGCATTAGGAAGCTTATCTCACTGTCTAGCACTTGCCCTCTGACAAGAGGTATTAAATTAGATTGTGCTTATCAATCTCCTTGGCCAGTGAGTGGCACTTACAGGTAATAGTCAGATGTAGAAGAAGCTGGGGGATAGAAGTTTGGACTTTGTTTACCATGGGAAGTTCTCTGTTGTCTCAGGCAATGGACTCTGTGGTAGGAAAGTGATCCATTTCTTTATCATGTGCCTCTCCTGAGGTTCATGACTCAGTTTAGTCAAACACTGTCATTTATCTCTATGTCTCTATGAAACGAGAAAACTGACTGCTGCAGAAAATGCCTTTCCTACATTTATATTCCTAAATGGTTTGGAGCAGAACCTCTTCCTTCTGCCCAAAACAGGCAACTTTGTTCTCTGTGGGGAACATTGCTGCTCTGTGTAGAAAGGGATAGGTGCATTGCCTTTCTCCACATGTGAGTGAATACTCATTCTAGTGTTGCTGGCAATTTGGGTCAGCCACACCTCAGGCCCCTAAGGGAATATTCAAGTACCAATGGTGGTGAACTAGATTAAGTAATTCCTCATCCCCAGGCCTCTGGATAGTGTGCTTGAGTCCTGAGGGGACCAGACTAAGACCGGGCTAGAGAATTTTATCCTTAGGCCTCCCTAGGTTCAAGCACTGGCCATGATAAGGAGGGGCAGGGTAATCTCCTATTCTAGCAGATGTTTCAGATGAGCACTGCCACGAGGCAGGATGAGCCCCTATGTATGAAATTAGTAGAGACCAGCCACCGGTAATGTGGCACACAAGCTGCTTACACTTCCCTCCCTCAGCAGTGGCAGGGGTTTCTGTCATACACTCTGGGACACCAGATTCATAGCCCCCTCCCTGGCTTTGTAGCAGTGGCAGAGTAGGTAGCTCTAAACAGTAGAGGCTGGGCTCCCAGAACAGCTGTCTGCTGCAAATGCATTGCTCAGGCAGGGAAGGTGCAGTTGTGCTAAAGACTTGCCTCTAGGTAGGCCATGTTTCTCTCAGTAGAGGCAAACAGCTGGAGATGGAGATCTCTCATCCTTTCTTCCTGTAGTGGTGACAGTAGTTTCTGCCTAACCCTCCCACCCTGAGGCTGTGGGGCTGTAGTTGACAGCCCCAGAGCAGGAAGAAGACCTCTAAGGTTTGGGATCTCAGATGGCTCAGGTCTCAAAAGCCTGTGGGGCTTCACCCAAGTTCATACAATGTTTCTGTATGCTCCATAGGTAGCTCCTTGTCTTAGCTAAGGAGCCCATGATGGCCTAGGGAGTGCTTCTGTAGCTAAGATTTTAAAAGATCCTGGCATGAATATGGAAACCCAGGAATCTCTCACTCACACTTTCCCCAGGCATGGATCTTCTCTTGGCTTCCCATCAATCACAGCTAAGCATAGTGTTTGGCTTTGCTCTTCTCCACTTTCCTGATTCCTATTACTTCTCTGTGGGATTTCATTCATTTTGTTAATTGTTAGACAATCTATTTGAGGCATGAATATCTACTAATTAATTTTGATCCCTCTATGTGGGAGAGGCACACACTAGTTGCATCTAGTCAACCATCTTGAACTAGAGCATACAATACCACTTTTGAACAGGCATAGTAAGGATCTGGTGGCTGCCAATCTGGGTTTCTGCTGCTGATGCCATCCTGACCTCTCAGGTACATGATGCCAGGTCTAAACAAGACTCAGCTTTGCAGCAGTAGCCTTCACATCTCCTCCACAGGGCTGAGGAAGAAGTAGACTGCAGAGAGTAGATGCTCAGATACTTGCCTAAGCCATACCCTGTGACTAATGTGAAAGGCCTCACCCTTCCAACATAGCAGGATCTCAGCAGAGGTGTTGCCTAACACTATAGGCTCGACAGGGGAAGAATTGAGTAATGTCCTCAGTGGACCTGAAGGGGTGGGCAGAACTCCACAGTCCCTGGACCATGGTACTAATTCCTGCCCATCCACAGCCTCCAAGCTGGCGGAACAGTCCCCCATCTTTGCCAACCAGTCTACACGCCCCAGTTGGGAATATCCCACCAGCTGTACAGCCCTGTATTCAGAAGGCACAGTTTTGGCTCTGAGGCTCTCAGGCCAGGGTCCAAGGCTCTGCCTCTATGGCTCTAGAGCTCCCACCAGTCCCAGGACACATCCCTAAGACTCCAGCAATACACTTGGACTCCCAGACTCCACTACTGAGTCTCTACCACTGCTTCTGGGCTAACAGAACTGCCCCAAGGTCCAATGCCTTCCAGGGACCCCACCTCCTAGTCTCCAGCCACCATTTCACCTGGACCTAATTAGAGCAAACACCTACAACCTGGGTTCCAACAACTACTGCATAGACAGCCTCACTCAGCTGCCACTGTCATCTCTAGGTAGAGACCCTGGGCAGATTAATCCCCCCAATGACAGTCTCCATGGAGAGAGTCTCACTCAGCTTCCTACAGTGATCTGGGAGAACACTCAACCTGCACAAAGATCATCAGCTTGAATTGTAGCAATCACAGGTGAGCAAGATGAAGCAGAACAGCTTCATTACAGGCTTCTACGGCATGCATCCCTCCCATGCTGCATCAATATTTCAGAGTAGAAGAAAAGCACCATCTAGGGACTTCCCCTTCTTCTAATTAACTGGGAGAATCCCCAGAGAAGGAGATCAGGTACCCTACAAATCTATTAGGCCTGAGCCAAGAAGAGGATTCAGATGAGAAGAAACCACCAAAAAAAACCCCAGCAAAATGAAAAGACAAAGTAGTTCAACACCCCAGAGGGATCACAATGGATCCACAATAGTGGACTTCAATGACAAGTAAATTATAGAAATGATAGAAATGGAATTCAGAATATGGGTAACAAATAAGATTGATAGACTTGAAGAGAAAGTTAAAAACCAACAAAAAGAAGCTAAAAATACATTTCAAGAAATCAATAAAAATGTCACTAAAGATCTAGACAATAAAAGAAAGGATATAATACAACTGAAAGAAATGAAAGAATTTCAAAACACAGCAGAAAACTTCAACAGACTAAACAAGGAGAAGAAAGAATCTCAGCACAAAAGATAAGGCCCTTGCTATAATGCAGTCATTCAAAAAGAGGCAGATAAGAATAAAAAAGTTGAAGAAATTGCTTAGAGAAATATGGGATTATATGAAGTGAACTAACATATGAATTATAGGTGTCCCTGAGGGAGGAAAACAAAGGGCTAATGGCATGAGAAATCTATTTGAGTGAATTATTAAGGAAAATGTCCCTGGAATCACTAGAGATTCAGACATCCAGATACAAGATGGTCATTAAATACCAGTAAGAGTCACAGCAAACAAGACATCTCCAAGACATGTATAATCTCAATCAGAAGTGAAAATGGAGATATTAAAACTGATACCACAGAAATACAAAACATCATCTATGACAACTACAAAACCTGCATCCATATAAACTAGTAAATATAGAAGAAATAGATAAATCCTGGAAACATACAATCTCCCAAGACTCAATCAGGAAGAAATAAAACTCCTGAATAGAACAATAATGAACAAGACCAAAGCGATAATAAAAAATTCCCCCCCAAAAAAAGCCCCACACCAGATAAATTCACAGCTGAAGTCTAGCAGACCTACAAAGAAGAGCTGACACCCATACTATCGAAATTATTCCATAACATCAAGAAGGAGAGACTCTTCCCCAACTCATTCAATGAAGACAGTGTCACCTTAATTCCAAAGCAGGAAAGAACACAACTACAACAACAAAAACTGCAAACCAATATCCTTTATGAATATAAATGCAAAAATCCTCTATAAAATACTTTAGCAAACCAAATTCAACAGCACATTAAAAAATAATAATAATAATAATAATCCACCACGACCAAATGGGCTTCATGCCAGGGAATCAAGGATGGTTCAACATAGATACATCAATAAATGAGATTCACCACATAAACAGAAGTAAAAACAAAGAACATATGATCATCTCGATAGATGAAGAGAAAGCATTTGACAAAATCCAGCACTTTTTCATGATAAAAACTCTTAACAAACTAGGCATAGAAGGAATGTATCTCAAAATTATACAAGCCATATATGACAAGCCAACAGCCAGCATCATAACGAATTTGGAAAGGTTGAAAGCATGGTCCCGGAGGAATAGAACAAGACAAGGGTACCCACTGTTACCATCTCTATTCAACATAGTGCTGAATGTCCTAGCCAGAGCAATCAGACAAGAGAAAGAAATAAAGGGTGTCCAAATGAGGAAAGAGAAGGTTAAACTGTTGCTTTTCACTGACAATATTATCTTGTCAATAATATCTAGAAAATCCCAAAGATTCCACTAAGAGACTCCTGGAATTGAAAAATTAATTCAGTAAAGTCTTAGGGTACAAAATAAATATATATAAATCAGAAGTATTTCTGTTAATACTCAAGCTGAGAGTCAAATCAAAGTCTCAATACCATTTGCGCTAACTACAAAGAAAATAATATACTTAGGAATTTACTTAATGAAGAAGGTGGAAATCTTTACAAGGAGAACTATGAAATACTGAGAAAAGAAATCACAAATGGGCCAGGGCCTGTGGCTCAAGCGGCTAAGGCGCCAGCCACATACACCTGAGCTGGCGGGTTCAAATCCAACCTGGGCCCGCCAAACAACAATGACAGCTGCAACCAAAAAATAGCTGGGCTTTGTGGCAGGCGCCTGTAGTCCTAGCTACTTGAGAGGCAGAGGTAGGAGAATCGCTTGAGCCCAGGAGTTGGAGGTTGCTGTGAGCTGTGATGCCATGCCACTCTACCCAGGGGGACAGCTTGAGGCTCTGTCTCAAAAAAGAAAGCAAAAAAAAAAAAAAAAACCTATTGGGTGGCGCCTGTGGCTCAAAGGAGTAGGGCACCAGCCCCATATACCAGAGGTGGCAGGCTCAAACCCAGCCCTGACAAAAAACTGCAAAAAAATTAAAAAGAGAAGAAATCACAAATGACACAAACAAATGGAAAAATGTATCATGTTCATGGATCAATAGAATCAACATAGTTAAAATGTCCATACTGTACAAAATGATTTACAAATTCAACACCATCCCAATCAAAATACCAATGTTGTATTTCACAGATCCAGAAAAGTGATTCTACATTTTATTTGGAATAAGAAAAAAGCCCAAGGTGGCACCTGTAGCTCAGTGGGTAGGGCACCGGCCACATACACTGGGGCTGGCAGTTTTGAACCCAGATGGGGCCAGCTAAAACAACAATGTAAACGGCAATAAAAAAAAAAAAAAAATAGCTGGGCATTGTGGCAGCTGCCTGTAGTCCCAGCTACTTGGGAGGCTAAGGCGAGAAAATTGCCTAAGCCCAAGTGTTGGAGGTTGCTGTGAGCTGTGACGCCACAGCACTCTACCCAGGGTAACAGCCTGAGACTCTGTCTCAAAAAATAAAAAAAAGAGAAAGAAAGAAAGAAAAGAAAAGAAAAAAGCCCAAATAGCCAAAGCAATTTTAAGCATAAAGAACAAATCTGGAGGCATCACATTACCTGACTTCAAACTACACTACAAGACTATAGTGATCAAACCAGATATGAAATCACCTACCTACAACCAACTGGATCTTCAATGAAGTAGACAACAACCTACACTGGAGAAAAGAATCCCTATTCAATAAACGGTGTGGGGAAAATTGGATAGCCACATGCAGAAGGATGAAACAGGACCCTTATCTCTCACCACTTATAAAAATTAATTCTAGATGGACAAAATATTCAATCATAAGGCACAAAACCTTAAAAATTCCAGAAGAAAATGTAGGAAAAAGTCTTCTATATATCACCCCAGGATAGGAATTTATGACTAAGACCTCAATGACAATGATAGCCAACAACAAAAATAAAGGGAACTTGATTCAATAAAAAGCTTCTGCACAGCAAAAGAAATAATCAACAGAGCAAATAGACAACTGCAGAATGAGAGAAAATGTTTGCAAACTACATGTGTATACATCCAATAAAGGGCTAATATCCAAAATCTACAAAGAACTCAAATAAATCATCAAGATAAAAACAACCCTATTAAAAAGGAAAAAATGACATGAACATGGCTTTTCAAAGGAAGATAAATGGTCAAGAAACATAAAAAAATGCTCACTGTCAATCATCAGGAAAATGCAAATTAAAACCACAATGAGATATCACCTTACCCCTGTGAGAATGACTCTTATTAAAAAGTCCAAAAATGACCGATGCTGACATGGATACAGAGAGAAAGGAATGCTACTATACTGATAGAACTACAGATTGGTACAACCTCTATGGAAAACAGTATGGAGATTCCTCAGAGAACTATGTATAAATACACATTCCATTTGATCCATCAAACTAGTTGGTATCCATCCAGAGGAAAAGATGTCATTTTATCAAAAAGACATCTGCACTTTGATATTTATTACTGCACAATTCATAATTCCAAAGGCATAGAATCAGCCTAAGTGCACATCAGTTCATAAAGCTACCTTTATTTTAAAAATAATTATTACAAAATATTTGCAAAGTATTATTTATGTATTAGTCACCTCTTTGTAAAATTTTATAATGAATACATTATTTTGTAAATAAAAGTACATTTAGCTACAATTTCTCATTTTCCCTGTGTATGGTGACTTTATGGGTGACTTTCGGGGGCCACTCCATATATACCATGGAGTATTAGACATAAAATGAATGAATTAATGTCTTTTGCAGCAATTTGGATGGAAGTATAGATGATTATCCTAAGTAAAGTTTCTCAAGAATGCAAAAAAACAAAACACTACATGTAGTCCCTAATAATCTGGAACTAATTCATGGGCACACATGGGCCCAGAAAAAAGTAAAAACCACTGGAAACCAAGAAGGGGAGTAAGGAGGGTAGGGGCAAAAACCTACCTAACAGGTACGATAATATTCAGGTGATGGACACACTTATAGCCCTGACTAAAGCATCACAAAGCTATCCGTGTAAGAAAATCATTTATACCCCCTTGAACACTTCTACATTGCTGGTGGGAATGGAAACTAATATATTCCTTTTGGAAGGATGTTTGGAGAATACTTAGAGATCTAAAAATAGATCTGCCATTCGATCCTATAATTCCTTTACTAGGTATATATCCAGAAGACCAAAAATCACATCACAATAAAGATATCTGTACCAAAATGCTTATTGCAGCCCAATTCATAATTGCTAAGTCGTGGAAGAAGCCCAAGTGCCCATCAACCCACGAATGGATTAATAAATTGTGGTACATGTACACCATGGAATTCTATGCAGCCTTAAAGAAAGATGGAGACTTTACCTCTTTTGTGTTTACATGGATGGAGCTGGAACATATTCTTCTTAGCAAAGTATCTCAAGAATGG
>CAUYRH010029627.1:0-73708 GCA_963574655.1 Perodicticus potto
ACACATTTCGGTGTTTGTCTTTTTTTTTTTTTGAAACTACAAATGTACTCAGCCCTACTATGAAGCTAATCTATAGCTTTCATATGAAGGCTAAAACCCAGTTATAGCACAAGAAATGAGGAGGGGGGCAAGGGAGGGGATGGGAGGGGGGAAGATGGGTGGAGGGAGGGTGATTGGCTGGATCATACTTACGGTTCATCTTACAAGGGTACAAGTGAAAATTACTAAATGTAGAATATAAATGTCTTCATATAGTGATTAAAAGGCCATGAAGGCTATGTTAAATAGTTCAATGAAAATATTTCAGATTGTATATGAAGTCTACACATTGTGCCCCATGATTGCACCAATGTACACAATTATGATTTAATAAAAATTAAAAAAAAAAAAAGAAACTACATGAAATTTCTCTGTGCTTGTGTTTTTTGTGTGGAAAAGCCATGGACTCTGGTTCAAGTGCACGACCTTTGACAATCTTTAAAATGGGAACCATAGTAACATCTTCCCCTCGGGATGTTGCAAAAATTAGGTGTTCTAATGTGAATAGAATATGAAAGACTTTATCTGGTGCATTAAAAAAATAAAATAATGCTTTTCCATAAATGTTAATTATTAGCCCCTACAGAACACACCAGAACTTGAACTGAAGTAGCTTTTGTGATGGAGGAAAAGTGTCTGCTTTAAGGTCTGAGTAAACTCCCTTGCCCTGGCAGACAAAGGACTGGTTTATAAGAGGAACTGCTTGGCAATTTCAGGTGTGCTGTGAAAAATCATCCCACACGTATGAAATTTCTTCCTGGGTCAGGCCTTCTTCTTCCTCTAGTTCCTCCAGAGAATTTTTTCCTCTTTAAGAAACACTGGCTTTTATAATATTAGGTGATGGTTAAGTACCTGCTGGGTATTAGTCTGCTTAATTTTATTTTTCATTAAGTCAAAGGATTTGCACATAATTGGTTTCCCTCCGGGCTTCCATACCCACCTGTGGTTCACAGCCACAACTGGGATATAATGTCCGGACAAAGGTGGCTTTGCTTCTTTTTCTTTCTTTCTATTTTTTTTTTTTTTAAATATAACTCTTGGAGGCTTACTTCAGGTCATTCATTGGTTTACTTCACTTTTTGACAATAATATTTATTGCGCTTTCTCCAAACGTAAGAGTAATAACGTTCATTAAAGAAAGCTTGGCCAAAAAATACACTATATTTCCTACTATTTATTGAACACTTATTATTTGCAAGACCCTTGTAAAGCTTAGTGCCTTGGAGGCATATATCACTTCATCTTCATAACGATTCTGTGATGGAAGTAACTTACCTAAGACCGTAGAGTTATAAAGTGACAGAGCCAAGACTTGAGCAGAAACCTCTTTCTCTAGAGGGTCCAAGTTTCATTCCTACATGTGATATCATCTGTGATAGGTAGGTAGGCAGGCGGGGAGTAGGCAGTTATATAACCAATCTATTCATTCGTTCATTGGGGGGGTGCGTCTAAAGTGCAGTAATCTGGAGTATGCTTTGAGTCATACCGGTTGATGTCATAATTTAATGGTAAACACGCCACTGTTAACATCCTGCTCTCACCACTCATAAAGCGATACGACCTTTGTTGACGGTAAGACCACGGGTGAGTTACAAATCCTCTTTGTTCTCTATTTCTTTGTTTATCGTAAGACATTCAACTCTCAAAATATGTAGAAACTATTTAGCATAATAACAATAACTGAAACATGGGAGCACTATTACACACATACACAGGCACACGTATTTCGTACATACAGACTCAGTGGGGAACCAGCACGGCATTCCCTATAGCATACCATTTCAAACTTATCCTTACAACCTGAATAGTTCCCATTGCAGTTAAAGCTCTTTTAAAAGTCATTAATATATTTTTCTTTCTTACAAATTCATCATAATTCATTAAATTTAACCATTCTTTATTGTGGCGCATTTAATTCATTTTAGCATTTTGCTGTCTTGACTAACACTTCAGGGAAACCCTCCCACATGAATCATTGAGCATCTTCTATTGTTTTGTAATCTTTCAGAATTGTCCTAAAATTCACTGAATAAAAATGTATGCTTATTTGGTAGACTTTGTATTAATATAAACGTAATCAAATGCGCTTCAGAAAAAAAATTCCAACGTATACTTTAATGAGAAGATGACAAGGAATTGTTTTGCCTGGCCAATAAAAAACTAATAATATGTTAAAAAAATTTCTTGGATACTTCAATTTTTTTTCCAAGTAAAATGAATTATTTCTTTGATTGTTGTTGTAAGTGAATTTTTTTTATGTTTCCACTGGCTAACTGTATACATTTTCTGAGTCATGCCTTTTTTATTGTTTAACTACTTGATTGTTAAGAATTCATTAAGATTATGATTTTTTTGTTCAATTGCCTTTTAGCCTACAACTAAAGTTACATAATATTGATAATTCCTATATGTACATCACATAGAAATTTTAATGTTAATATTTATATATCTACATATCTACTTTATGCTTTCTTAATTTGCATTACTGCTCAGAAAAGAGCTAGAACATATACAACTATTTTTTCTTCTAATTGTTTTATGATTTTATTTCAAATCATTTCATTTCAATTACTGCTTATTGAGTTTAGTTTTTCTTTTACGATATTTACTTAGGACATAATACTATGTTCTTGGTGATATGTAAATATATACACTATTTCATTTAATTATCATTTCCCCCTAAAAAAAATCCCACCGAGACAGCTGTTAACCTACACTTTGCACAGATGAAGACGTGGACTTACTTAGAGTCCAGGAAACATCAAGGCTGAGTTACAAATGAAATTCAGGTGTCTTTATTTAAATCAAAAGAGGAAGAGGGTTGGCCTTAGAATCATAACATTGTCCAGGGTTGTTATGACTAGTAAATGATAAGTAAAAATGGGGGAAATGCTGATAGAATGGATGGATGGATGGATGGATGAACGGACAAATGGATTATTAATAGTCTAAAAAGACAATTTATCAACCTGACAAAATGTCTTTCTCTTCTTGGTAGACCATTATTCTGGTTTAGCTTATAGTCATCTCACAATCCTTCAGCTTTCAGATGAGCTATATCATTACAATGCAATTCAGGACATTCATAGGATCAAAGTAATTGGCATGGATAAGAGATTTCATACTTCCCGACTTTTATACCAAAGTCAGTCCACTAGCAAGCACATTCATTGATGTTTTGTACAGGTTAAAAGCAAAGGCTCTTGAGGCTGATTACTGAAGTTTGAATCTCAGTTTCCCAACTAGATAACTCTGGGCAAGTTACATAACCTCTCTGTGCCTTGATTTCATCATTTATAAAATGGGGTTAATAGCACAGTCTCAAAGTGTTTGAGAACTGTGGGGGGAAGATTAATTTTTCTTTTTTTTGAGACAGAGCCTCATTCTGTCACCCAGACTAGAGTGTGGTGGCATCATAGCTCACAGCAAAGTCAAACTCTTGAGCTCAAGTGACCCGTTTGCCTCAGCCTCCCAAGGAGCTGGGACTAGAGGCAAGTATCACCATGCCTGACTAATTTTTCTCTTTTTAGAAGACACAGGGTTTCACCCTTGCTCAGGCTGGTCCTGAACTCTTGAGCTCAAGCAATCTTCCCATCTCAGCCTCCCACAGGGCAAGGATTACAGGCATGAGCCACTGTACCTGGCCTGGAAAATTAATTAACTGGTAAATGCAAACCCCTCTAAACAGGGCCTGGCACAAAATAAGTGCTCAATAAATGGTTCTTTTCTTTTCTTTTTTTTTTTTTATTTTTGAGGCAGAGTCACTATGTCACCCTCAGTAGAGTGCTGTGGCGTCACAACTCACACCAACCTCAAACTCTTGGGTTCAAGAGATTCTCTTGCCTCAGCCTCCCTAGTAACTGGGACTACAGGTGCTCCCTATAACGCCCAGCTATTTTTTGTGATTGTTGTTGTTTAGCAGGCCCGGGTTGGGTTTGAACCCACCAGCTTCGGTGTATGTGGCCAGTGACCTAACCACTTAGCTACAGGCACCGAGCCTCAATAAATGTTTCTTAAGTATTATTATTCTTTTCCTCCATGATAAAAATATATGTGATACATAAGGGTAACTGTTTCATAAACAGCAGAGAAATTGCACAGGCATTTATGGCTCCATTAACACAGCCTTAATGCACTTCTCCCTCAAAAGTGTGAAAACATAGAAATGCCCCAATGGATTATGGGTAACTTTATGAATTCAAGGACACAAGATTATTTGGGGGGTTATGTAAGTTACCCTTATATTTCCTAAAATCACTAGCCACGGGGTAGCTAGTTCATATACAAAAGTCATGATTTCTGTACTTGTCAAGATCGCATCATAAGGACTATCTGATTTTGAATCTGGAATAATTCTATAATGAATATGTCTAAATAGGCTGTGTCTACATCTTGTTGGAAAATAAAAGCTTAAGGAAGCTGCTATTCTACGTAATTGTCAGCTTCTAAACCCAAGTGTCTGACAGGGGTCAGTGTGCAAGTGTGTGAGAGTGTGTGTGTGCAGTGTAGACACAACCTTAAATTGCCTTATGTTGGAAAAGCAGACGGTGACAGCAGAGGCCGCATGATAGATAGCCACTTGTTTAAGCACCAGGAGACTTTATTTAGAGAATCACTAAGATCGTACATACAGAAATGCTCTCCCCTATCTCTTCCTATAAACCTCCACTGTCCTCTCTGCAGAGCACACCCAGCACGGGCAGAGGGCAAAAGAGACACCCAGGCAAACAAAAATGGCCCAAGATAACCACAGTTTGAAGTTTACAATAGAGAACCGGCTATCTCCGGATAAGCAGGGGCCGTGGGAGACTCCTATTTTTCTTCTTGGATTTCTGAAATCTCTTCCCCTGAAGTGTAATCGACATTTTGCCCCTTCCACCCACCCACCCCCAATCACACTATTCCAAACAAACACCCAGGAACGTTGATAGCGGGAGAATGATTGCATTGGTGAGAAGCCTAGAGGATAAGTCAATTTACACAAACCTGAATACAACTCAGAGAGTCACAGAGTCCCTTGTTAGGGATTTAATTTATAAAAGTAAAAAGCTTAATCATTTAATAGCTTCATTAAAACAACACCAGAAGACGTCATAAAAACAATCATCCATGTCTTATAAGAAATTGATTTCTTTCTGGTACTTCCTACATGCCGAGTGGAAAATATGTACTGAACACTTGCAGCCACTCAGATGACAGCCAAAGGGAAGGTGGTGACAGTGAGTCACATTTGTAGGTTTGCTACCAATACCCCTATGTTTATTGGAACATGAAAAAAGCCACCAAAGAAAAATATAATTTTAACAAAGGAATCTCGTTTACTCACTTTTGAAGAAAAGTATAATACCTTGAAAGTCAAATAATAAATTTTATAACTGTGCCATTTAAAACAGACAGATGCTTAGAACATGATGAGGCAGCTATGAGTGGGGTAGGGAAGAAAAACATTCTAGACTCATGCACACCTTTGTACAATAAGAGGGAGTTTCACTTTTTTAAGGAAAAAAATCTCAGAGGACTGGATATACTACTAACAGGTTGCTTTGGGATAATGGAAAATATGAGCTCATTAGCACCAGGCTTGTTATTTGTTCTATAACAAAAAAGTAAATTACAATGTATTAATGCAGTTAGTGTTGTTTTTAATGTGCACAGGGATACAATAAAACTTTTATTAGGGAAGTGTGATAGTATGTTTGTGCTACAGTATCAGCATCTCACTATGGCACAACAGCCAGTCATGTGGCCCAGTGGAACATTCTTATAATGATGTAATAAAATTTGACTCTGATATTGTAAAATATGTTTATGGTAAGGCTGTTGGGATATTTTTATGCAATCTTATTAGAGCAGGTGGCTAAACCTATTATATTTTGTAGTCTAATTTCAGTGGAATTTTTAAAATGTCAAATTCCTAATCTGGAGTTTGAAAGCTGAAATGATCATATTATGATGCTTAATATGATATAATCCCCCCCCAAAGGCCTCACTCTTATGAGCAGGTATGCAATTGCCAATCAAGAGTTTTATCAATTAATACAATGCTACTGGCTATCCTGTGTAATTTTTCTTACTGGGTCATTGGGCAGTTTTTATAATAATAACTGCAGGATCCTGGGTCCTCATTATTGAGTACAGTGTATTCTTAATTATTTCTCTTCTAGTTTGGCCAGTTTTCTTCCCAGGCTTATCATCATTTTCAGGTCTTAGCATCATGTTTTAAAAAGTAATCCATGTCCACAAAAAGACAGTAGACCAGGAAATCTAACAGCACATCTTGGGAAGGAAAGAGAGGCCATCCATCCCTAAGCTTCGCACTAGTACATTATGTTTATAACACCTCTCTCTTTCACGGTAGCATGTATTACTCACGGTGCATGTCATTAATTCTTATTTCGAACATCACTAATAACAAGGCTGACGGGGTGGCAAGATGGCAGGAATAGTTCAAAACACTTCTTAACATTTAGACTAGAAGGAGCCTGGGGCAGAGTTTTCTAAAGTGGTTTTCTTAGAAGACTAGTCTTGAGAGCTGTGCTCCATAAAACATATTTCCATAATTTAGAAACTTTGCATATAGTACTAATTATAATACTAATTCTTTGCTCTGCTCATTTGCATATTAAAGGCTCTGAGAAGTTCCACAGTAAAAACTGGTCATATTAACGGAGCTTGTTTTAAAATTCTTTGATCATGCAATACATTTTCTTTTTCTTGCACAGTATGCCGGAAACTACTATAACAGAGAAAAAAAACTATAGCCTAAATACGCAATTAGAAACACTGATTGAAAATTATTTTTTAAAGATTTCTGTTCAATTAATTAAATAATTCATAACAGAGAATTTTAAAGCTTGAAAGGACCTAGCTCCCTTACTTTTGTGTCACTTCAGGGCAAACAGCTTATTTTTTAAATAATATTTTTTTAACTTCTCCTTTCATTGAAAAAAGTTCATTAAACAAATTTTATTAATTATGTTTCCAAAAGGCAAAATGCTTGAAATTTTTCTACCATCAAACCTAAATTAATTAAGATCCTCGGGGGGGGATTAAAATTCTAGTTAATTAAATTTTTTAAAGACAAAATTAAATAGAATAGCCTTTTTGATTCAACTTATTAGTGAAAAATTTTCTTAAATGTGTGGGCATGTTTTTGCTCTTGAAATGCTTTTTGATCACGATTGAATTTTATTCTATCATTTAGAATTTTATGTGATAACTCTAAATTATTATTCTAAATATCATGTTAAAGATGGAAAGGATCATGGTCACTCAACACGTGGGATTGAACTGTTGTTGGCCTGACTCATGTCACAGGTCTGCGGTGTTGCGTTTACACTGAATGATACATACAGGTGCTCCTACACTCGGGCTATCCTCTCACAACCACACAGCCTGAACATGGAGAAACACTGATTCCTGGACGACCTCCCCACCAAAGGAGATGATAAAATAGGCTTGTATTTCCATGCACACACCGACACACAGCTGATTAAACAATCTATTATTGGTTGAAATGAATCCAATTTGTTGCATTTTATTTGCTTACATTTTTAAAAAACAAAAGTTAGATACAGAACATCTCAGTATGCCAGTCACAAAGTATGCTTAATTTTTTCTAAAGAGAGGGCCTGCATTTTTGTATAAATAGGTCACAAATATTTCCAAATAGTAGAATTCAAATGCTTTCCAAAATTGATTTCTCTATATAGCAGGTATAGTTACTAACGTAGGCCGCGATGATACTTGTGTTTAATCATTTCATTGTGTCTGCTCTTGGGAAGCGAGGCCTGGATAAAGATATACACAAGATGTCCTAGTTCCCATTTCAACTATGTAAGGGAGTCCCTTCCAGAGGGAATCGGCAAAATCCCTTCCAAAGGCAATTGGTAAAGTCCCTTCCAAAAGGAATTGGCAGAGGATGCAGATGAATTGGGACAGAAGGGTTTCACCTTTGTTCACACACCAACACACACTATGCCCATGTCGATAGATTATTACGAAAGCAGTGACCGTGGTTGGCTGCTTCAACATTGATGCAATGGAAAGCGCCCTGGCCTCAGAATCTGAAGATAGACGTTTTAGAACTTTCCTTTAGAAAGTACTTTCTCCTCTGGGTCTCAGTGTACTCATGGTAAAATGAGGTCTGTAACTACCCAGTAGAACTCTAAATAAATGTACAAGACTTGACAATAACTTATATATCCCATCACAGTCCCCTTGACATATTCGCTTCTGGGAAAATCCAAATGGAATTCAACAAGTATCAGCTGTACCTGAGCACATACTGATGTCTAGACAGCAACCCTAACAGTGGAGACGCTTCTGGTGAACAGTCCCTGTTACGGAGTTTGCATTC
This sequence comes from Perodicticus potto, assembly GCA_963574655.1. Taxonomy (NCBI): domain Eukaryota; kingdom Metazoa; phylum Chordata; class Mammalia; order Primates; family Lorisidae; genus Perodicticus; species Perodicticus potto. The sequence continues at coordinate 8,399 of CAUYRH010029627.1, forward strand.
TTACTTAACAGTAGAGACGCATCCAGTGAACAGTCCCTGTTGTGGAGTTCGCATTCTCATTGATTCATAGAAATATTATCGGCCTGCACTTTAGGAATAAAGTCTGTAACCACCTCCCACATGACTCCGAATCTCTCCTATGTTATTTCATCTACGTCATCATTGAACGATCTTTGTTGTTGAATAACCTCAATCCTTTTCAGGAAGGCAGGAGGGGTCTGACATAAAAATAACTTCTGCCTTTGGACACTCTAGTGAGCGACATACACGTCTAAAAGCTTAAGAATAAATTAAGTGTAAGTTAAGTGTAAATTACAAAGGGAATCCTAGAGGAGAATTAGGTTTCTGGCAATGCATTTTCAAAGAAGATAGTCTATAATAGAAGAGAAGACCAGGAATGTCGGGGTGGAACAGTTATTTTAACTCATACAACTGAGGAAGGTCATTAGAGAGAAACATCAGTAAGGCTTTTTAAACCTTTCCTAGTTGTAATGCACAGAGCCAAGCTTACAGGAAAATGGAGCTGCAAAAATTACAAATGGTAAGGCTGTTATCTGGCCCATAGTTGCCAAAGGCATTCAATATAAAGATTTTACAGAGGTGTCAACTGATATATAGCAAACACACAAACAGTCTCAAACATTGTAAAATATGTAAGGAAAGCTGGGGCAAAATCTTAGGCATATGAATTATATACTTTTTTGTGTGATGCAGGCTGAGAAAGTGCTTGCTGGGCACTGTAGTTAAAATGAACAATAAATACCAGGTTAATGCTGCCAATGTTCTGTTGGCGATGGGGGTGGGGATTCCACCCACCATAATTTTGGTTTTTCAATTCATGTTTTTAATTCATATTTTGGAAAGTGAAGTGATTACACTATTTCTTACTGGTCTACTACACATTTAAAACAGGTGTCAGATCTCGATGTTCTCTCTCTCCCGTCCCTTTTTCTCCCTCTTTTGTCATCATAGGGAGCCACACATGAAAGAGAACGTTGGTAGCTTTTAAGATAGGCCTCCCCTCCTACCCAAGATAAGGTTTTGCTGTCGAGACCAAACATCTGTCTTTCTCTCTCCTCCTCAGGACACTTCTGGATAAGGAGAAGGTGGAGGCACAACCTCCCTGGTGTTGGAAAGCATTGCAACACAAAGGGCTGGGTCGCTTTGTCTTTGAGTCATTCCACTTTCTGGGAAACACATGCTTCAGCTGGAGTACAGTAGTTACCCTGCCATTAAAATAGCATAGTCTGCTAACCCAGTCACAGCCAAAGCAATGAAATAGTGACAATTTTCCACTTAACTGTTTATATTAGTCTTTTGTTTTACTTTGTAACTCTGGTTAGAAAACACCATCTTTCTTTAAATTCAAGTAAAAGAGATTTTATAGATTAAAAGTACAAACATTGCAGACGAGGAATTCAAATGACGGAGACCTAGTGAGAAAGAGTGAGACAGTAAGAACCAGAACATCTTTCTATGTGTTGTCTATTTATTCTGGATTTTTCCAGTTCCAAGAAGAAAATTACGTTGTGCATAATGAATGCCAAATAGAAAATAAAGTCACTTTTATTTAATTTTGGGATAAGCGTTCTCTTCCTATTTGTCTGTCATTATGTCCTTGATTATGTTTTCTTTGGGCTAATGTTAATATAAATAAGTGCACTCATAGAATTCATAAAATTCCAGGTTCTCATTTTGCAGAGGGAGAAGTCAAAGCCAAGTCAGGGAGAATGGAGACACTGTAGCCCCAAGCAGGGCGGTGGCTTCTGCCAGGGCTCTCTCCATGTGCACCAGCACACAGGATGGGGGCAGGTGGGCCGGGCTGAGAATATGGCCTGCAGGCTCTCTGGACAGGGCTCGGCAAGCCTTCAGGATTAGCATTTCAGCTCAGATCTTAAATAAAACTTACATTTTCAAATGTGACCAGTTGTGTGGGCAGCAGCCAGTTAAGGCCACATACCCTGGGCAGGAATGGTTCTCCCAGCTCGGAGTCCTTCACAGACAGGGCTCCCTCTTGAGTGGTCCCCAACTTAACAGTATTCCACTCCAGGCTGTAGCAGAGGTTTCAGGTGACACATTGTCTCTGGCCACTACCTGTCATTCTGCCATTTTGGCACAAATGTCCCCGACGCATGTGTGCACGTACTATGCTCCTGACATCAGCTATTTATTGCTCATGTTTGCACAGCTCTTTGGGGTTTACGGAACACCTTCCTAGCTATTATGTCATCTAAAAATCATTGCAACCGCTTGGACAGATGAGGAAACTGTGGCTCAGAGTTGGAACTCCCTTTCTGAACTCGGTCCCTGAGCCCCCAAAATTGGACAACAGATTTATATAGTATGATTTCAATAAAATTGAAAAAGATGAAGCTACCTATCAACACTTATTCTGGAAAGGGCTTTCCAGAAAGGCAAACAGTATCAGGGGTAATACTTTATGTAAAGACAAGAACCCACAAAGCAGATAGTGCAAGAGCAGAAGTACTGGACAGGATAGGTAACCCCAACTCCAAACCATCACTGTATTTTTCCAAATGGGCACTCACCCTGAAATCTTATCTGATTAAGGGAGAAAATACTTAGTTTACTTGCATTTTATGAGCCTATCTAATATACTAATTGGAATATATCTGCTGGGGTTAATACAAATAAAACATTATCGTATAAGCCTATCTTGAGAACCTTTTACATAGTAGAGTTCATGATCGGTGCTCTGGGGCCTGAGAAAGTAAGATATGGTCCCCACCTAAGAACCCCACAATGAATTTACCTGTCTCTGTGAAGCCAGTGCAAAAGCTGCTTTTAAGTAAATAGCATAGGATGCAGATATTTCCAACAAAGTAAGTCTTGGTCATTTGAAAATTTTAGAAAGTGTCTGCTAACGAAGGTGACATAAATGCCTAAACGGTCATCTACAATGATGAAATCAATTTTCAAATGTAATATGGGAGTTTCCTAGGTGATATACTTGCTCGTTAGTATGAGACAAAGCACTTTTTAAAAAGCATATCAGAAAGCAAGTAGGTACGAATTCAGTTGTTACAAGAAAAAGTAATCTAATTTTTACAACCAGTAAGTCGCCCACAAACCATAACGCTTTCTCTATTAGTAACAAATGACTTAGGACACCATTCACCACTGAGCTTGGCGATGGTGGCACAGTCGCTGTGTAAGCCAGGGTATGTAACTGCAGTTTTACAAGTTTACTTCAGGAGCTGACTAGCCATTTCATTTTAAAATGGTTAAAATCTATAACACACACACACAGTGAGTTCTCCCCGCCACTGAGTTCTATATGTGTTTCATATAGAAACACAGGTAATGTCACCTTCCACGACAATCCAGACTGCTCCCCAGCCCTGCCTTTGTCAGTTCAGTTGCAAGGTTCATAAAGGGCTTCGAGTCTACTGTGGCTGTGTTCGCTTCGGCAGCACAAATACTAAAATTGGAGCGATACAGAGTAGACTAGCATGGCCCTGTGCAGGATGACATGCAAATTCGTGAAGCGTTCCATTTAAAAAAAAAGAGAGAGTCTACTGTGGTCATCGTGAAAACACTCTGAAGTCCCGCAATGCCCTTGATGTCCATGAGCTGCTGAAAACTCACACTTCTCCAAGTCCGGAGCGAACAGCAAATCTGTCAAAGGGGGGTACACGGAATAGACAAGAAAGGCTGCTCAGAGATGGCAGCACCTCACGCTTCCTCAGTTCTTCTTTATACCTGGGATTGATTCCGATAGCTCGAGCCAAACTGAAGAAGAAAAGGAATCATCGAAACTATTTCAAGGCCTTCCGCATCTATAAGAAAGGGAGGGAATCCTGAGATTGGAGGAAGAGCTTAAGGTGATATTTTGAGTGTATGTGTTTGTTTTAAAGATCTACTGTATTTTATTCCACAAGAGGCTAAGCAAGATTTTTATATAATTTTAGATGTCATTTTCAAGGCTGTTTATAGTAATAATCCTTTAGACACTTAAATTGAAATGGATTCTTTCCAAGTTCCTTTTGGTTGATGTTGTTTTTCCCTCCCCTTTACTTGCTTTGCTCTCTGGTTTACTGAGAGCTGGATATGGCCTGGGCCTCGCTGACCTCATTCTGGGAAATAAGGGATGATCACATAAGCCTCAACCCTTTCTTCTTCTTAAATCTGATGCTTGTATCTACATAAAAAGAGAAATACCTAGGAATTCACAAGGGTATGTGGGCATTAATGCTTCTATTTTTCTTTCTTTAGACAGAGTGGGCAAAATCACAGCTTGCTGCAACCTCAAACACCTGGGCTCTAGTGATCCTCCTGCCTCAGCCTCCTGAGTAGCTGGGACTAGAGGCAATGACCACAATCCCTGGGTAATTTTTTCTATTTTTAATAGAGATTGGGTTTCACTCTTGCTCAGGCTAGTCTGAAACTCCTGAGCTCTAGCAATCCTGCTTTGGCCTCCTGGAGTGCTAGGATTATGAGAGTGCTAGGATTATAGGAGTGAGTCACAACAGGGGACCCATTAATGCTTTGATGAGTGACTGAGTCCAGCCCCAGGAAACAACATTTTTAGGTCATTTTCCTGCCATCTGTGTCATGATTTAGCTGTCCCTTGCTAAATACATTGTGCTTACCTATTGCTGCCTTGCAAATAACCAATATAGGAAAAGGAAAAATAGTAAATTACAAAAAATTGGTCTGGAATCATTTTCCTATGCTACCTAACAGCTCGGCTATCAAAAACAGATTATGACTCAGATACTTACTTGTTTGTAACTATTCTGATTAAAAAATAACGACAACAAACTTTTCAAGGATATCCCACACAAAGTAGCAGTCTTATGATTAACATTGAACTCTTTCTATGAGCCGTCATTCCAATAGACAGGTTCCTTTATTCTGTACTTTTGTTTTTAACCCCATGTGATTGTCCTTTTGTTTCTTTAGTTGGACTGGTTTAAGAGATTTATCTATTTATCCGCTAAATGACATCTTCGGTAATTTCTGTCAACTATTCGTTCTCTGCAGCCTTTAACTTAAGTAAATCCTTCAAAATCAAGCTACTTTCCTCCCTTTCCTGCACAAAGAGACTTACCCACATGTCTTGTGTGGTTTGGCAGGAGAGCTGCTCTGTCTCCAAGCTGGAGTCCGTAGACCAGACAAATTAGTCAACCGGGCCGGCCAGAGACACAACATCAAGTTCTGAGTTGTTTGCTCAGCCTTGGTGCAGTCCTTTCTCTCCAGTTTACTAAAGTTTGCTGTGTACACAAATGGTTCATGCAAGTGGGTTTTTTGAAAACTTCATGGAAAGTCAGGGTTTGTGGTCCTGTCAGTGTGAAACGGAGGAAAGAGTCCCAGGAGGTCAGATAGTAGTGAGAGAAGAAATTTAAGACAAGTCAGAACCCGACCAGGGCAAAAGAGACCAGAAAAAACATACTCTGTGGAGTATCTGAGATTTGGGGAAAGACTGGTTTGCCACCATCTATAAGATGGCGGGTTTGATCCCAATTATTTGAAATTTTCAAGACTGTGACTTTTTATTCACACATAAATGATATAATGTATGCAAGGCACTTAGCACAGAGCCTGCCCCAGGCTAACCCTTCAGTAAATGATTATGATGCTGATGACTTTACATTCAAAGTCTGTTTCCTGTCTGTATCATCATCAGGTTTTAGCGAGGTATGCAATTATCACCGAAAAACAGTGGTCAGACACCCATTAGATTTTGGTCATACCTGTGGGTCTCATCACAAGCGCCCCGAGCTTTTCTAAATGGGCTTCATCCTGTCGCCTCTGAGTCTCCAGGAAGCAGTTGTTCTGAAGCCCCAAAGAAGAGGCGCTGGGGAAGTAGAAGGAAGTCATTGTCAAGGCAGTTTGCTTCTGACTTTTCACAGTAAATGTAAAGTATCTGGTGGCTGCAAGGCTCAAGCGAGGCCTAGTGAAAGTGGCTTCCGTGAGCAGCAATTCCACCCCACCTTTCCCCATCCCAAGAAGAAAATGAGATCAGCAGACGTGACAGTGATTTACCTTCAAGTCTCATCACAAGTGTTACGTATCTTGTGGGCAGACTCTTTTTCCTTCTGAATTTAAGCATCTTTATCACTGAGCTAACCTTTATCAAGAGCAAAATCCAAGAGGAAAGAGACCCAAAAGCCCCTTCTCAACGGCTTCTGTGCTGCCCCTCCAAAATACCCATCACTGGGAGGTTTGTAAATCACAGAAATTTATTTCTCACACTTATGGAGCATGGGAAGTCCTGAGGTCAAGGTGCCGGAAGGGTGACTGGTGAAGATGTGGTCTCTGCTTTCGAGATGGCTCCATGTTGTCCTGCCCTCGCATGGCCGAAGGGGCCCGTGCTGTCCCTTCTCGTGGCAGAAGGCAGAAGACCAAACATAGCTGGAAAAAGATAATCATTTTCCTCAAGCTCTTCTGCATGTAGGAGGGTTCTAATCCTACCCATAAAGGCAGAGCCCACATGGCCTAACCACTTCCTAAAGGCCCCACGTCTTAATACTGTTGCCCCAGAGATTAAGTTTCATTGCATGTTTTGGAGGAGGAACAAACATTCAAACCAAATCATCAATGCTAACAACAAAGTCCAGCAGTGAAAATATCTACCTGGATTTCTCCTGGAGGAGCCCGGCTTACTTCTCCTGATGCTAGGCTTACTTCCTTGGTCATTCCAGCACATCACAGGGGGAACACATCATTACTAGCAATATCACATTCCTCTGGCAACCTCATGTTAGCATTCCCACCATCCTCGTGCCCACGCCACGCATTTTCCCTCCAATAAGCTGCATATTCATTCATCCGAGTCATTGCTATAGATCAGTGGTTCTCAACCTTCCTAATGCTGTGAGCCTTTAATACAGTTCCTGTGGGTCGCGACCACTGCTATAGATTATTGTAAAGCCCAGAAAAGCTGTGTGTGTGTGTGTGTGTGTGTGTGTGTGTGTGTGTGTGTGTGTGTGTGTGTGAGAGAGAGAGAGAGAGAGAGAGAGAGAGAATGAGAGAGAGAGAGAGAGAGAGAGATGATTAGGGACTCTGGACTTGAAGTTGCAACTTCGAATCACCTTTGCTACATATAGCGCTCTATCAACACCGTAAAAAGCTGTAAGTGTTAATAAATGAGATTCAAAATCATTCAAAAATGTAAGCATTATGAATAAAAATATGAACCCCATATTTCTAAATCTGCATTCCCCTAAGTATGAGGGGCCAGAGGTTAGAGAGGAAAATATTAAAAATGAATGATGTTGGATTATTGAAATGTAGTTAAGTTTCCTAAAACTGTAAACAGTAAGATTTAGAGCGCTGTGATTTATTGCTCTAGCTAAAAATTCGATAATACATCACTGCAGATGTGAACATGGTCATCATCTTTTGAAGGATAAAAATTGGATTCACGTCCAGGATGTCTAGTGCAGTCCCCTCCCCTGAGTTCTTCCCCTTCATAGCTGAATAGAAATTTCCTCATCATTCTTTTCCTCTGGAGGACAAAGAAGCTTCCTCTATGTAGCACCCATTCTGGACTTCACACCATTCAAGGTGCTTTATGCACCTGACCAGCCCTCACAAAGCTCTATGAAGGAGATACTGGTGGTCCCATTTCATAAGGGAGGCCTCTGAAAATCAGAGGAGTTAAGCAACGTCTCTGAAGTCACACAGCTGGGTGGAGGAAAACGGGAATTCAGAGTTGCCACCTTTAAATTTCTGCTCCAATCTCTTCCCCCAATAAATGCAGAGGATGCGACAGCAGGTTGATTTTTCATAATTCTCAGCTTTGATCAAACTTTAACCCTGCAAATTCTGAGACAATATTGTGTGTAATAGTTTTATCTCCCCAAATAGCCTTTTAACCTCTCAAAGGGTAAAGAAAAGCTGCTAGAAGAATTAAGAAGGTCCAATCCAAAGAGCCTGCCTGTTTCAAATGTTTTTATCAAACTTTGCTGTTTTGATCTCACGGGGAAAAACACTACATGATCTGCAAACACCTTCAGAACAAGCCAACCATGAGGCTTTCCATAGAGATCCTGGTTTCACACAGAAATTGGCTGTGATGGAGAGCTGACCCCTGTCTATGCAAGTGTGTGCAATACTTATCAGGCCAAGTCCAGCTGCTCGGAGCTAACTAGCTCCCCAAAAGTGACTCCCCCAGGCCCCAGCTAGGAGCAGCTAAAATAAATGCAGAATGCACACCCCCTTCCCCCTTCACAGATAAAAGGCTGTGGAATATATAGGCCTCATTTTAATAGGACCTCAGCTAGGTCTCTGTTTTTTGCACCCACAGCTAATTGAAGGGGCAACGAAAGCAGACACAATTGAACACATGGTTAGGGAGCCACCTCACCACCTGGCTTGCACACACAATTAAATATTTGCACCTGCAATGGTAGTATGTGTGAAAGGTATCCCTGTAATTAGTTGTCGGGGTAGAAATAGATGTAATTTTTAAAACCCTCTCTAATTCCAATAGTTAGTTTAAAACAGATATTTTTGTTGACATAAAAGAACTCCTAACTAATTAGTGCTTTTAGAAGAAATGATTTCTTATGGAGCGCTTTTCAGGTAATCCTTTAAAAATATAGCTTTCTACCATTTCTGTACATAATTCAAATGACAGGAACATTATTTGTATGTATTTTCAATGGGTCAGGCAGGTGGTTAAGTCTCTCTTTTTCCATTCATTCATTTGTTCAATAAACACCCTGAGAACATACTACACCCTTGCCTTGGGGATACTAATAGTTATTTAGATCTACTTAGAGGTCCCATGGGTAGGCAGTGGAACCAGGATCAATAATTTTATCAAATAATAATAATCAAATATGATAAGTGCATATCTTTCACCAAAGGTGATGGTACACAGAAAAACAACTATTCAAAATTTTGAGTCGTTCCTCACCTAGAGAATAATGGTATGTGCAATAATGTTGACAACTACACAGGTGTCTCATTTGAGAAGATTCTTCTATTTCATTTGCCTCAGATGTTGTTTAACAATGTGAAAAAGTTGCCTATTTTTGAAACACCATATAAAAGATAACAATAAAAGACTAGTAAATAAGCATGTGGCTGCCTTACAGGATATGAGATGCCTCTTAGCACTGATGGTAAATGAAGTCCTCCTAGACTCCCCCAAAAGAGGTAACACGGCAATGTGTTAGTAAATGCTTTCAGTACAGATATATATCATCTCTCTTTATTCAGAATGGACATTCGTACACCATTTTTATCTCCACGTCCCTTACTATTATTAAACAAAATGTCTGCCACTTTGCAAGAAAACCCGCAACATTTAGATTTCACATGGCTCATCCCTGTTTTCTCTGCTGCGTGTTGGAACACATCATTTCTTACCTCTAAGGACATGCTGCTTTGGCCACCACCTATCTTGTCTCCTGATAAGCTGGCCCATTTAGAGTTGACCTGCAGAGGTTTCTTTAGTCCTAAATCGTACAATTATCACACGTGATGGCATTTTGACCCAAACCTTTTGAGTGTGCAGAAAATCAAAGAGTCACCAAGAAGACCCATTCTCCCCAGTGAGACGGCCTGTGGGGTGGGGGCTCTGGGAGAGCAGGCGGGGCTGGGGCCGGCAGGGAGTTGGGATCAGCCTCTAGACCTTGAAGTGCAGCAGCTGTGCGTTGTCTTTGAGGCTGAGGATCAAGCGGAGAATATGAGATAGGCAAACGTTGGCTTAAACTTTCTTCTTTCTTTGATTGTCCTTGGACATCTGCCTCATCTCCTGTCAAGAATGTTTGGCAGCTGTTAGCTCAGAATAACACAGTTCTGCTGCGCCAGCCGCTATCCCAGTCTTCTAATACTTTAAGCCAACTGGTCTCCGTTATATGCCTGGCCTGGTACACAACTATGCTAATGCCTTGAGCTAACTAGCTTTCCATCAAGCCATGGAAAGCACAGTGGGGGAGAGACTGTGGTTTATTTTCCTCATGTGCTAATTGGCTTTAATTGTTGGCCAATTGGATTTCAAGTTCAGAAAGAGTGGACTACACAAAGACGAGTGTTAACTTAAGACCGTGGGAGAAGCTGCCGACACTTTTGGGCTCTAATGGAGTAGGCTTTATGCAGATCCACAGGTCTCCTGGCTGTGGGGCCCAAGGGAAGACTCTGGGACCCTAATGCTGCTTTCTTAAAATTTATACTTTTCCTCATAAGGAAACACGAAGATCTGGGATGGCTTACCAGAATTTAGGGTGCAAATGCATTTAGCAAATGTCACTCCCTTTAAGTCCCAAGTTTTTATTCTAATAGTCTTATTTGTTGTCTTTAATAAATTACCATTGCGAGAAGAGAAAGTGCTGAGTTAAAATATTTAAAAAGGACATTTTTCTACCTAATCCGTGAGCCTGATATGTCCTGGTAATAAAAATGTAGATTTATTCCACCCATATTTCTAACACCATTCTCATGGATATTCATTCGTGGCAGAACAGAAGCATCAAAACTGGTCCCCTGAATATCTGTGCTTTACAAGGTAAGTACAAACAAAGTTATGATAGTCAGCTGTGCAAGGGGATCAGGATAGGCATCATTAATAACTCTGACTTATTTCCAATAAGAGCATGGACTGGTTTTTGGAGAGTACTACGACTGAAATTTGCCACCAATATGGGATGATATTACAAAATGATGACTTACTGTCTATTCTTTGAGTCAAATTGTCCCTCAAGGAGATTACTCCAGTGCTAATTCCCCAAATTCTCTTTTTCTATATTGGGTCTGAAATGTATCTACAAGCACAAATGGTTCTACTGTTTGGATGGGATTGACCAGTCAGTCTAACACCTGTCAATTCTACCCCAGAATTTTTGACATTTTTGACTGAATTGACCAGCTGTTGGACTAAGCCCACTGGTCGATTCTATCAAAAATTGTCAAACCAGTTTTGTGATTGAACAAAGCCAGAATCTTAATTCGCCCTTGTCGATACTTCTCAGGGTACCTTGCTGACACACTTATTTTCTCAGTTTTCAAGAACTAGTTGCTGAAACACCGTGATTATACATATACTCAAGTGTGCATGTATGTGCCAGCATCTCTGCCAATTAACTGTCATTATATTTGTAATTTACAAATGGTGTAGCATATAGTGTATTTGTATAGTTCTATTTCCTAATAAAGTAATTTAATTATCTATTATTTTATTCCACTTCCTCCTTTGATTTTTAGCCTTTACACAGGGGAGAGTCTGGCAGGGACAGAATCATCACTGTTTGTCAGACCAGAGGAATGATTCCAGGCCATGGGAAGTAGCTCCTAGAAACAATCCCCTTAAGACTTACCAAGGTGAGAAATAATTTATTATGAACATTGGTCATTGCTATCATCACCACCACCACCACTTCCTACAGGAATTTAAGAAGCATGAGAGCAAAACTCTTTGCCAATTTGGCCCCTGACAACTTCTCCACGCCTAGATTGTGCTAGTACATGACATCTAGGCCATTGGCCATGGTTCTCAGAGATTTCTGGACCAGCAATGCTCATGGCAATGAGTGAGGTCAAGGAAGCTCATTCAGGCTTCTCTTTTCTCTGAGCTCTATCATCACTTCCACTTACCTACACTTAAATCATTTAGTCTACTCTTTGTTATATTTATGGTGTGGTTTTATTCTTAGTTTTTCAACCTGTGAGTTCCTGAAAGATGGATAATGCCACAGTGTAGTCCATACTATAGCAGCCACAGAACCCTACAAATGGTCAACAAGAAAAAAACATATGGAGTTGAGAACATAGCCATGAATGAAAGAGCAGTACTCATTAATGATTAATGCAGAATGTAGGAGTCACATCAGAATGCCTCCACAAACTTCAATAAACAACCCGGGCCATTCTCTGGCAATTCAATTTGGATGGTTGGGGTAAGAAAGGGGAAATGACTATGCAAGTGATTAGAAATGAGGCATTGCCTAATTCACTGATGGTGTTAATTAGAACCCCAGAGTTAGTATTCTTCTCTGGGTGTAAGAAAAATGTTGATGAAATCACACACCTCCAGATGAAACGCAGGTTGTTTCAAAATGTACAGTATCTCAGGCAGTGCCTGTGGCTCAGTGGCACCGTCCCCATATACTGAAGGTGGCTGATTCGAACCCGGTCAAGGCCAAACTGCAAAAACAACAACAAGATAGCCGGGCATTGTTGTGGGCACCTATAGTCTCAGCTACTTGGGTGGCTGAGGCAAGAGAATCGCCTAAGCACAAGAGCTGGAGGTTGCTGTGAGCTGTGATGCCACCGCACTCTACCGTGGGTGACAAAGTGAGATTCTGTCTCTAAAAAAAAAAAAAAAAAAATGTATACAATGTCTCTAGCAAAGGACAGTGCTGAGCAGCCAGGTAGCTATCAGAAAGAGCATGTGATGAACACGATACTTCCATTTCTTTTACACAATGATTGTTTCCCCCCCCTTCTCCCTCTCTCCACACTGTCTGACGGCATCATTCCACCAGTCACCTGGCCAGGGAACAGTGAGCTGTAGACACTCATGTTGTCATTTTGATACTGCTTCTAAGCCAAAGACACATCATTTCTAGACTCTTTATAGGACCAGCCATATCTGTTTATCATCCTCATTTTCCTTGAAGAGGAAAATCCTGCTGAAGAACTAAATGATACTATGAGTGACACTTGGACTGACAGTCAATTTATAAACCATGAAAACATCCTCTGCAGGTGAAATATGATCATCACCTCAAGCTTTGGAAAGGTCTCCACTTGTATTTTTTCTTTCTCCTTGGATATCTTAAGCCAAAGTCGTTATCTATCTTTTATGGCTTGCACTGAAAAAGTTCCTTTTCCCCAACTCACTTATAATGAATAGAATTATAAGAGTGCTTTGATTAGAAAATATTTATTCTTTAAAAAAAAGAAAAAAAAAAGATCAGGCATGGTGGCTCATGCCTGTAATCCTAGCACGCTGGGAGGCCAAGGCAAGTGCATTGCTTGAGCACAGGAGTTTGAGATCAGCCTGAGCAAGAGCGAGATCTTATCTCTACTAAAAATAGAAAAACAGTGGCCTTATCCAGGTGTTGTGGCAGGTGCCTGTAGCCCTAGCTACTCAGGAGGCTGAAGGAAGAGGATCACTTGATCCGAAGAATTTGAGGTTGCTGAGAGCTATGACGATGCCAAGGCACTCTACCCAGGGTGACAGAGTGAGACTCTGTCTCAAAAGAAAAAAAGAAAAGAAAAATATTTACTCTTAAGTATCTAAAGATCTTAATCTGTGTTAATAACTAATAAAAGCTAATGGTCGTGCAGGGGTATCACCTGCCAGAGAGCCCCGTACTGAGGCCATCACAGGGGTTATCTCACTTTGATTCTTCCAACAATCCTTTTAAAAGTAGCTATGGTCTGATAGGTTAAAATCCTATCCCCAAGATGATAGTATTTGGAGCTAGGGCCTTTGGAAGATGATGAGGTCATGAAGGTGGTGGAGCCCTTAGGAACGAGGTCAGTGCCCTTATAAAAGAGGCCCAAGGGGGCTTGTTCATCCCACCACCGTGTGAGGACACAGGGAGAAGGCACGATCTCTGAGAACACAGGCCTTATCCCGACACAGAATCTGCCAGCACCTTGATCTTGGACTTCCCAGCCTCCAGAACTGTAAGAAATAAATACTTATTGTTTATAAGTCATCCAGTCCCTGATACTTTGTTATAAAAGCCTGAAAGGGTTAAGAAAAGAATGTTCTTCTTCTTTTTTTTTTTTTTACACATACATGTGTTAATTAGGTTTCCACTTTTTGCCTTCACAGAATTTAAAAGGCTTAAAATTTAATAACAATGTTTAAGATAAAGAATAGAAACAAAAACCACGTAAAGAATGAACGAAGAAAATACATTCAGAAAAGAAAACAGACCATTACCACATCAAAATATTAAGCAATATTAGTAATAATAATGCAAGAAAGTAACGTTCACATTGTCAGATAAGACATTATAGAGTGCTTTGACTCTGAGGCTCAGTATGAAGTCATCAGTTAACTTATTTTTTTCCCAAAGTCTCAAAAAATAGATAACTAATATTATATAAATAAAAGTAAAGGAGCGTTTCAAAAAAAAGATCATGACAAATCTTATAGACAATAGAAAAAGAAGAAATATTTCAAACTCATTCTACTTGATCTGGATACACCTGATACTGAAATTGGAGAAAATATATTGTTATGAAGGGAAATTACAAACATATTTCACTTATAAGTGAGGATGCAATATCCTAAACAACATAATAACAAGTTGAATTAAAAATTAATGTTTAAGTAATGTACTTTGGTCAAAATTGAATCAAATTTATGTGAGAATTAGTCACTATTTGATAAGACTGTTCTTTTCCTCATTCCTTGAGTCTCCTTTAGCACCACAGCCACCACCCACTGTGAACATGAGGATCCTGTTGGTGTAAAAGTCTCAGGAGACAGATTTTGGTCAGCGTTGAACACTAAGAAGCTGAAAAAAATTCGGGGCCATTTCCTTCAAGAATGAGCTGTTTTTCCAAACAAAACTGAGCAAAGCCTAGAGTTGAGTTTAAAAAGCATAGAAATGGGGCACAGATGGTGGACACAGACTCATGAGTGTGAGTCTTCTCTCGGCTAAGGACAGGGCCTGAAACACGCCATGGCCCACTCTTATTTGAATTTCTTTTATACAAAGGGATTCTTCATGATTTTCATATACCAAGGACTTATCTATAAATGAAATCAAAAGTTATAGAGGATCATGCCATTGTTCCTCTCTTTCTGTCACCTTACATCTTCACGCAGCTGTGAAAAGCCAGTGGAGAATAGTTACCACGTTAGTAGCTTGGTACCCACCAAACTGGTACTCAGAGTTCAGTGAATGACTGTTGCAGTAAAGCCACAGTGTTAGACTGTTACCCTCTACAGGTGCTAAGAGGTTTTTCCTGCTCCATTCTTCTGGTCCTGAATGCCAGGAAAATGCTATTCATACTTTATAATTCAAAAGTGCAAACATTAATTCATCAATGTAGAGGAATTGACCATTTGTTCAGTTGAAAGAAAATTATAACTGCTTTTTATAATTGCATTTTTTATGGGCAGTTTATGGCTCTGTATTTAAAATGCCCAAAAAGATTTTTAAATCTTTTTTTCTGGGCTAAAAAGTTATGAAATTTGCATCTTTTTTTCCTCCTATCAGGCCAGCAATACTTTTCAAAAGAGAAAGAAACAACCTTTAAAAGCAAAAAGTCATCGATGGCTCAGGATTACCAAATGCATGGAAGTTTGGATTGGATATAATGAATTTTTTTTCTTTTGGTTTGCTTCATCGATGTATTTCATGAAAGAAGTACAAAGGGATTAAAATATAAAAATTATCCTTCCATCCCAAAGTGGAAACCAGCTCAGGAGCTGGTAGGTGGCAAGATCTCTGTTCTGAGATTGCATGACCTGGGAATTCTGGCTCCATCCATCTCTTGGAAATGCCATCTCTTTGCAGGTGGGTTATTTTCTTTTAAAGACTGATGCTTGGAAGAGCAATCTAGAAGGCTCTTGCTATCTGCAAAACAAGACCACCCCGAGGTTTACCTGGAGAAATAGTACCCCAACTATCGGGGTTATAGCTGAGATCCTGACAACTCACCCAGGATAGGATAGAGAAGCGGATTCACTTGAACAGAATACCCCAAAAGGACATGCTTCTTATCAGCCCAGAAACATATCTCTGATCCCTTCCCCAATATTCAGCTCCACCACTGGGTGGATTTTTAACAACTTATGTCCATACATCATTTCTTTTATAAATGATCTTTATTACCTTAATTCTCATCACGAAGGTTTTAAGGCCAACTTCAACATAATAAGTTCCTACTAGCCTTCTACCATATAATGGAAAGGAATTTTCTCCATTTCTCTGAAGGGGATCCCCTCAAGACAGCTGACACTCATCTCCCTGATGAGTGGGATTAGTCAGAATGAGCTTTTCTGCGCCCTGGTCTGCCCATTCCATCTCACACTGTCCTCACTCCTCCATGAGACTTCCTCCTTTCCTTCACCCTGATCCCTTACCCGGCAGATCAAGGAAATTCCCAGTTGATAATCCAGATATTTTCTTTAGTAAGCAGCCTGTGTATCTCTGTAGTTTCCTTGCTAGGGATTTATCCCTCTCTCCTCCAACACATAGTGTACGTATTTCATGGGAAGAAAAGGCTTCTTTGATTTTCTGTTGAGTTTGTTCCTGTGAATCACCTAAGGCTGAGAAGATGATGGGCACTTTCTTCCCAAGCCTAAGTCCTACCCAGCTGCAATTACTCACGTGGTGGAGTGTTCACACCTGCTGGCAGCTTTCCTCAGCCGTGTGTACACACTCAAGCCTTCTAAATGACTTGAAGAGCCAGCTCTCCACTTGCCTTAGCTGCTAGACCAGTAAGTAGACTGCACTGTTCACAGATCCAACCAATCCTTTCAGGGACTACAGACATGGGGTTCACTAGAGGTTTAAAAATATATATACGCTACTCCAGATACATGACGTAATTTGTAGCAAAGTCCAATTAGAACTCAGAGTCCCTGCCTCTTAGCTTTCTGGCCCATTCTTGAGCAAAACATTCATTCCATTATGCAGTCACTGCTCAACTTGGACTTATGGGGGGCTAATCCCGAGTCACACAGAGCAGTAATTTTCAACTGGTGTGCCATGAGAGAATCTTCGGTGTGCTGCAAAGATTTTTAAAGATCATTTAATTAAATTATTTTCAAACGAAGTTCAATGCACAGTAAGTATATTCTTTTTTTAACTCTTTTTTTTTTTTATCAATATAACTTAAGTGTGCCTTGGGCAAACCCTGTGTCCACTCCAAGGGCTGGAAGTTCCAGTGTGCCAGAGGCCAACGGGCCAGGGAGGCTACAAAAACTAACACTAGGACCTACTGTCTTAGTAAAAAGATTTTAGATGCAAAAAAATATCAGTTTCTTTCTTTCTAGGATATAATTTGCTTATTGTTTTAATAGATCTAATGGTTACACCATATTTTAAAAAATGAAGTAGCATAACCAGCTATGAGTTGGTACAAGATTTATGGGTGAACCGAGGAATCATGCATGAGGCAGTAACTCCAACGATGCTCTTGATCACAAATGCACTGACATAAAAGCACATTGTTACTAATAAGACCCACTTCTTTGTGGTTGTGGAAGGTGGACCCACTCGCAAAAACAGCTCCAAATGGGGATGCATAAGCGCACAATTAGGAACTCACTGAGCCCTTCAGTGGTGGCTCTTTGGAAATGTCTAGAACAACTACAAAACCAAACTGAAAGAAAAGGAAAAAAATCCCCTCCTGATTATGGTAGCCAGAAATGAAGGGAAAGAAGTCCTCTATGATGTCCTATAAATGTTAAAACAAATCCTGTTACCTCGCTAAGGAGTGACTGGAAATGTTATTCTATTCACAACGCTCAGTTAAAGATTGGAGTTGGCGTTTCCCCAAGGGAGGGAAGTTTTGATTGGGTTTATGTGGATCCGGATTCCGGAATTAATCTCAAAGGACATTCTGGTTTGTGTTAACAGTCGTGAGACTTGTGTATAAGCCGGCACCCAAGACTGAAATTCTATTTGTTGTCCTGCGTGATGCCCCCCGCCCAGTTTTTCCTTTGAGAATGAATTGAGGCTATTCTAAACATCAGCTGTGTCCTGTGAATTGAAGGGCCCAAGTGCCAGTGGGCTCATAGGGCAGCCGCTCACATTCCTCTGTGGTGGTCTCTTCGGGAGGGTGTTGGATTACAGAGTCCGGTGGCCACCAGCTCTTCCTCTGGCCTCAGCAAACCTTGCAGTGGTGCCTTTTTTATACACACAGCAGGCCTCGCTAGCGCCTCTTTGGCTTCTGGGGCCAAATCCCAGGAGTCAGGGGGTGTGGGGCCCAAATTGATAACTACATCCATTGACTTTCTATTCCCAATGCCACCTCTTTCATTATGTTGGGGAGCTTTGTCTCACAGAAGGAGATTATGCAGTGGATTGCAGAGGAGATGGGACTTCAGCAAGATAGAGCACACAAAAACGTGTGACAAATTGCAATGACAGGGCTGTGATGGTCACTTGTGATGGAGTGAAATTAAATCCCCCACCAAACAATACTGCTTTATTCTATGTCTATGGGGACCCTTGTTGGGCCTAGATTGAGAGAGAAAGTCAGAAGAAGAGAGTAAGAAAGATGCACTCACACAGTCAAAAGGAGAGTTTTTCCACATTCATTGGATTTACTTTCCTCAACCAAATGGCAACACAACACATATTTAGATATATAGTAAATGCATTAGCATCCAGGGCAGTCATGTACATGCATAGGATGGTGTGTTAAGCCTAAATATGAGATCCAAATATAAGATGCCAAACCAAATCCTTTCTCACATTCAATGTCTTTATCTCTACAATTTCTAAGGGATTGTATTATAATAGCATTCTGGTTAAAAAGGATAATTTGCATAAGCACTGAAGGTTCTTATTTTTCTAGCTATATGGGCCTTGTTCACCCAGCACCCTTATTCTAGCACCTAAAAGAATTGCTAATTTGTGTTTCTGCCAATTATAGACACCTAGCCGTGTAGATTTTAACTCCCTGGATTCAGAGCAGAGAGAAATTACTGGGCTCTTTGTTACAACTCCCAACTTTTGGTATTCCTAGTGTAACAGCCTTAGGTCACCTCACAAAATCAGCAGGACCTCCCCCCTGGTTTCCTGGCAGAGGGGTTCTGGTAAGTCTCTTCGCCTTATGAAAAACCTCTTGGAAAGTATTGTTGTTGGGAAGAGGATGAAGTTAAGGCAATTGGGAAGCTGGGTATTGGCCATGTCTCACATTAGTCATGCATTTTCTATTGTGGTAAAATTCATATAACATAAAACTCACCATTTTAAAGTATATAATTCAGTGGTTCTTCTACTTTGCAATATTAATATTATACAGCCATCACCTCTATATAATTTCAGAATTTTTTTTTTTTTTTAGAGACAGAGCCTCACTTTATCACCCTCTCTAGAGTGCTATGGTGTCACAGCTCACAGCAACCTCCAGCTGTTGGGCTTAGGCGATTCTCTTGCCTCAGTCTCCCAACCAGCTGGGACTACAGGCGCCTGCCACAACGCCCAGCTATATAATTTCAGAATATTTTTATCACCTCAAAAAGAAATTCTATGCCCATTAAACAACCATTTCCCATTTTTTGCCTTCCTCCAGCCCTTGGAAACCACTAATCTATTATCTCTATGGGGATGGCAATTGTGAACATTTCATATAGAAAGGATTATTCAATATGTTTTCTTCTGTGTCAGGCTTCTTCCTTTTGGCATAATGTTTTCAAGCATCATCTGTGTTGAAGTGTGTATCAGTAATCCATTTCTTTTAATGGATGAATGGATATACCATATTTTGTTTATCCATTGATCAGTTGGTGGTCACTTGTGTTGTTTCCATTTGTTTGACTATTATGAGTAATGTTACTTTGAACATTCGTGTACATGTTTTATCTGAACATAGGTTTGGGGAAAGGATATATACCTAAGAGTTGAATTCCTAGGTTTCATGGTAATTCTATGTTTAGCTTTTCAGAGGAGCTACCTAACTGCTTTCCATAAAGACTATACCATTCCCATTTCACATTCCCACTAGCAAAGTATGAGGTTTCCAATTTCTCCACACTCTTGTCAACACTTGTTGCTCATCATTTCTTTATAGCCACACTCATGAGTATGAAGTGCTACCTCGCTGCAGTTATGATTTGCATTTTCCTAACCAATGACTTTGAGCATCTTCTCATGTGCTTATTGGACATTTGAACCTGCTGTCTTTTCATTGTAGATGTAATGCATTTTGACAGAATGGCAACAAACACTTCAGAAGGCCAACACTGTTGGACAGAAGTAGTAAGAAACAACAATGAGACTATTTTCATTGTGAGGCATGGCACGTGACAAATGCATGTTGAATCCCTGCTTTGTCACCTGGGAGCTGTAGGAGGTTACGCAACATCACCAAGTCAGTGCCTTTGTCAGTAGAACAACAGTAATGAGACTAATCCTACGGGGTTGAAATGAAGATTAAATGAGATAATGACATAAAGGTCCTAGTGTACATTAGTTCATTGCCAGCAGGCATGTGACTTAGATATTCAACTTGCACTTATGGCTGGCACCAGGAAAAGAGAGGGAACCTGAGAATTGAGAACTAAGGGTGCAGTAACTTAGGACCAGCACATTCTTAACAGAGTGACTATGTCTGCTCACCTGTTGAGTGGAGGAACCAAGAGTGTCAACCTTATTGGCACACGGCACAGGGTAGCAGCAGCAAGAGCTGACTCCAATAACACTGAACTTGCAGGGGGACTTTGGGGAAGCATTCAATTACAATTTTATAGGCTTTGGCTATTAAGTAATTCAAGCAGTGAGAAGATAAATATGTACCTAGCATTCACTCGCCATCCAAGGGCACATAGAAAAAGAAAATATAGTGCTGGCCCTCAAGGAAAAATTGAAAGGAGACAAGAAATGGAAAGATGAGCCTTCAGATCTCCACCAGAGGCATAAGCCTAGCATGCAGCTGTGTTCAAATGTCATTAATAGAGAACTCTTCAAGTAGAGAAATGCTACATCAACAATATCAACCCGTTTTACTAAAAATGCGACACAAACAGTTTTAGAAAACAATCTTTTGATCATTTTCTTAATGAAAAATAGCCAATTTTGCCTTGGATCTGTGATATAGAAAACATATGTTATTTTCACTCTATTGGTATATCATAAGAGAAGTAGCAAGACACTATAATTGCTTTTCAATTTGAGTTTGTTTTCTTCCCTTTCCTTTAGTTAAGTAATGTAAAGTAAATGTTCAAGAAAAAGAATGTAAATTCCTAATTCAGAAGCTACATCAACCACCATTTAATTTATTTAGAGCAATAGACCTGTCCAAGGAGTACAGAAAATTCTGAGCTAGAGTTATTTGCAAACTCATGACTTGTGTTCAATAAAGGTTTAAAGTATTCCTTGTTTGGAATTAGTCTATTCCTTTAGAGCTACAGTTCAAGTTTGGTAAAACATGGCATGTTATGGTGGTAAGTGTTCTCTCCAGAGAATTCAATGCTGACAAATTCAAAGGATGTTGGTTTTTTTTTTTTATTTTTAGTCTGGTTAGCATTTGTCATTGAGGTACTTGTATCTAGAAAATATCTAGGCCTCCTGTTCCCACCATACTTTCTTCAAAATATACATATACAGAAAATTGAAAGGAAAATCAAGTTGTTTGTTCAAACAGCCAGGTAGCTAGGTAGAGTGTCATGTCAATGTTTCATAAAGTAGATTATGTCTATCTACTGGGATTCAGTCTCCAGTCTTTATGGATATTGTCACTATCGTTATAACATTTTTGGCTTATTTGCATGCAACAGTGGCTCAAGCTGAGACGATTTTTATATACCAATTCTCTGACTGTTTCCCCCTTCGCCCGGCTCCTCCTTCCTCCCCACGCACACCCTGGCTTCAGTTGCTATGGCCAGACTTTAAAAACATTTCAGACTTAAAAGGTTAAGATCTAAGGGCTGCTGATTTTATCTGGGCTTTTAACTAACACAGGCAGGTGGATTAGAGATATGTGTACAATCCCCACTCTAGACACTTGGGTAAATACGCACATGTGCTGGGGCAGCCGAGGAAGCAATCTGATGTTATTGTCTATTAATTCCAAAGTGGAGATTAAAGAAATCAGTAGTGTAAATAGCAAAAAGGATTTCCACTTACATATAAGAACATTACTCAGGCAGACTGGTTGTTCCAAATTCTATCAAGGCTTTTTTGCTTTAAAGAAAAGTGTGAATTTGCTTTACTTGAGATTTGCATATTTTTTGTTTCTCTTTGTCTGCAAGGAGGGTGCGAACCCCAGCAAGAACTCTGTGCACATGGTAGTAATTTGTGCTGCTTAGAATTTCCATGTCGTTTTACCACAATAACAGATATTTCTGCCAGAGTTGTAATGTAGAGTTTAATTTTATCTTTTCGGTCTCTCTTTATGTAACATTTCCTAGAAATGTCAACATAGGGGTGAGGGAAGCTGCTTATCAAGTTCAGAGCATTTCTAACTTTAGACAGTGTAAAATCCCCATGTCGTTCAGCAGACTTTTCCTCCAAGTTTCAGGATCCAAGCTGAAGTTAAGCCACCCTGTGCCACCACAAATGAATACCATCTGATGGCTGGAGAACTTAAAAATCCAGCGATTTTCCACCCTGCTGCAAGTGGGCTGGGATAGACGTTCCAAAGCTGTGCTTCAGGGGGGGAAATGTCAATTAAAACGCAGGTGCCCCAATTTCAACAAAAGTCATCAAGAATCACCATTAGCTTTTATTATGCTATACATCCATTTAAAACACACACGTGGGCTCACAGAGCTTTTTAATCAGCTTAGCAGTGCAGCGAACAGTGTTGGAACAGAGTTTCAGAATTTTCAGGAATTGTGATAAGAAGTGGGTGAATTTTTCACTCTGTCTTACATCAATCACAGATCGCAGGCTATCTTTAGATGTACCCAGGCACTGAGCAGGGACTGTAAATGGATCCCATAACTTCTCCACAGCTCTCTTCCAAGTGATCATGCCAAAAAGAAGAAAAAGAAAAGAACTATGCAGCAGCCTCGAAAATGCTACAAGCTACAATGTAGAACATCACTATATGATACCCAGCTGGTTGCACCCAGGTGGCTGGCCAGTCCAGTGAAAAATAAGTGTTAAACCTATTTTGGCTTGACGTAGAGCAAAGGTCAGCAGTCATTCAAAAGGGGAACTTTGTGTGCCTGGCTCATATTTATCTAAAGCGCAAGAATTGGGAATAAGGAAAGGAGAGAAGTCGCTGCTCTTTAGAAGAGGCAAGACATTCTGACAACTCTTCCCCTGTCAAAAATAGGATGCCGTCTATTCTACTGGCGACAGTTCGGAGTGTTTAAATGTGGTGACTGGTACCCATTTAAATCAACACAGCCTCCCTTTCTCCCTGGAACTAGCCAATCGTCTCTTCGTGTTTTGACACGAACAACATTCACACAATTACCATGTACTTTTCTCCACAACAGCCAGCTGGGATTAATCGCACTGCAGAAGAGAAAGTTTTGATTAGGAGTTGGTAGGGGAAAAGAAATGTCAATTTGAAGCCAGAGAACTTCAGGAAAGAGGAGGCATGCTTGGGTAAGATGGATCCTAAGAAGCTTTCACACCTCACAGGACTGAGAGGGCAGGAAAGGGGGAACAGGAAGGGGAGAAATGAATGGGCAAAACAAGGGCCCGGAAAATACCCAGGACTAAGGCCTGAATTTGAAACAAATACTTAAGACCTGAGCAACATATTAATGTTTTAATTGCCAAATATTCACATGGAATTTAGCGCACAGAGTCCTAACTTCAATCCACCACTGGACTATATTAGAAGTTGGACAGATTTCCAACCCTGGCACTCAGCTCTGATTCTCTTGGCATTGGGGATGGGGTGGGCTGCTGAAACTAGGCAGAGAGCTGATTCTGGGAAAGAGGGAAGGGCAGGTGGAATTTCAAAAAGATTCCTCTGAAAACATGGCCATGTGTCATCTTTGGCAAGCTTGACATGAATGTGGTAAGTCGGTGTTGGATCCTGGAGAAATGCCTAAGAAGTAACATTCCCAGCTCTACCACGTTCACCTGGGAAGATAAGTCTTATTTCACCTTTACAAAATTAACAGGGGAAAAAAATCAATGGAAAAATACAGTTGAAAAAATTGGTGGTTTACTATTGCACCTTAAATAATACAATATTATTTATATCTCTTTCGGTGTATGTTTCCAATTTGAACCAGAGAATAAATTTAGGAATACAGCTTTTGTCCTCCAAAATTTTTAATTGTTTGGAAAACTAAAATACGTTAGGAAATTATTTTTTTCACACAGCTTTCTAAAGCTGTGTCTGGGAGCCTAGTTGAGATATTTATATGTTAACATGAACTGTAGAGTACTGACAAAAATCTGGAAACAAAAGTAATGTAATTTCAGTAACTGCAACATTCCTGTCAGTAATTTCCCTGATCTTCAGACACTGGAAGAAACATCAAAGAATAAAAATAGCATAGTGGAACTTTCAGGGTGTTTTTTGGGTAAGTGTCTACGGAGGACAAAGAAAGGCAAAATCAGTCTTTGTGACAAATGATTAATAGTTCAAAGTCCTGATGGCTTTTCTATGAAGAACAGACGCAAAAGGAACAGAATGAAATAAAACAGATCACTTCAATTAGCTTGTCCACACCCTCTTTGGGGATCTGAGGAAGTGCGTTCTCCAGGTGACAGACCAGTTTAAGGCCTGCCTTTCAGGGCGCCCCTAAACATTTGAGTCTCTCTGTTTTGCAGAAGCAGAGCACCTGGACTCTGTCTGGTAATCACGTTTTTCTCTGGGTAGCAAGCAAAAACCCTGTGATGAAGAATCGTGTATGTGGGCAATGTCACGGGCTGAGAGATCACCACTTTCTGGTCATGTGGCCCTTCGACAAGTCATTTAACCCTTCTCTGTCTCAGCTCCCACATCTGTAAGATGGAAATACAATCTTGCTCTGGAATGAGGTTCACATAGGAAACACGTTGAAACCTGGGAGGCATTATCCACGTGGAAGGATCTGCTATTCTTCTAGGTTTCCTTCTTTGCCCTGTTGAGCTCCCCTGTGGCCACACCTAAACAAGAAACCTAGACATATGTTTTGTCTATCACCAAGGCACACTTGTGGATTCAATTTCATTGTCTTCCATGTTGAATTCTGCGCCCCCCCCCCACCGCTGTCTAGTTTTCAATTGTAACTCTCAACAACCAAGCTGGTTTTAAAGAGTTCAGGGAAGTAAAATAAGATAATTGAAAACAAAATTTAAAAGTACATGGATCAACGCAAATCTCACAAAACAAAACACTCACCGCAAAAACTCACCCGCTTTCTGCCACTAGACAGCCTCTCTGAAACTCAACTCAAATACTACGACGAGGCAGAGCCTTCTTGGAAAACAGGGGTCAAACAAAATTGCACACCCTTTATGCAAAAACCGAATCCATTCTAGGATCCTAGTCAGCTTTGAAATCAAAATCAATAGATGGACAAGGAAGCTGTTCCAAAAACAAGGGCTACAAAAAAACAAACAAACAAAACACTCTTCCCCGTGCACCTGCTGGCGAGGCCGAGTTGCAGACTCCATGCTCCAACCCTAACCTATATTTGATACGGTGTTGTTGCAGCTGTGGGACCAGGGTGGTTTATTTAAGTGGCTCCAAATGCCTGTCAGTGTGGCAACCAGCTGAATACATAAAACAGGCTCTCCAAACCCTTTATGGCCCAGGGTCAGAGTAAATGGAATAATAAAATCCAAATGCTTTTGTCTCATTTTCCATCACCCACCCCTTCCGCATAAATCTGCAGCTTCGCCAGTGACCTTCGCGTTCAGTGCGGGATGAGGCCACGGGTTGGAGATACATTTGGTCTGCATCTTGGGTCTTTAAAAGCTTTTTCCAATTAATTTTAACTGGCTTCCATAAGGATCAAGTACGGCTTCCTTCCCCTCCCTCCACCCCTCACTCCCACCTTTTTAACCAGCCAAGTGACAGAATGCTCTAGAGTAATACAGCAGGTATCAACCCCATTATGTTCTGAATAACCAAAGACAAAAAGCTGGTTCCAAGTCCCAGAACGTCCAAAGGAAGAAACATGTTTTTATTTCCAATCCAAGGAGGCAGGATTGGATTTTATTTGGTAGGACTCGGCCCTTGGCGCTTCACATGTGTACAAAGAGGGAAAAGTATTGCACCAAGTCTTTCTGAGAACACCCTTAATTGGAACTCTGGAAATTTGGGCATTCGTCCTGGGAGTCAGCCGAAGAAACCTCCCATCTTGTTACCTGTGTGGTCATTTTGAGGCCTGCCCAACACGTTTGCCATTTGGGTATTTCAAAAGACTAAGGGAGGAAGGGGGAGATAAAAACAGAGGAAAACTATAGCCTGAAACCTCCTTCTGCCACTGACCTTTGCTGCCCACTGCACTCAGGGAGGAGAAAAATAGAGGCAGAATGATAAAATAGAGGGCACGTTCATTTTCATTCCCCAGAGCAGTTCAGTTTAATGCTGTGTATTTATTTATTGTGCCATTTTTGGAGGGTTAAATTATGGTGGGAGATATAAACCTAAATAAGATACAATTCTAGATCCCCAAGCATTCACAGTCTTCTGGGGAAGACGACAGTCACAGAACTCAATTAGAAAACAAACATGATTAATTTAGAAAAGTGTTACAATAATGAAAAGGGAGCGCTATAAATTAAGAACTTTGAATCTTTTGCTTCCACCAGGAACTTGGGTTCCCAAGTCACTCTCTATCCCATCACCATTTGTATTTTGTCTCTATCTGAACTTCTTCTTTCCTATTTCAAAAATTTTACTCCCCTTTCCTGTATTTGTTCCTACCTTTTCACAATTTCTAGCTCCAGAAAATACAAACGAATTTGTGAAGAAAGAAAACCTCAACGTTAAACCTGAAGATGTACTTATCTAAAATGTTTATTGTGTTTTCATAAACCTATAGAATGCTCTGGTAGGAGGCAGCCCTGGATTTCGTTTGGTTTTTGAACTCCTTCATCTTTCAGGAATTAAGGAAACTGAGGTCCTGAATAAGGGACACATTGCCCAAATTCATCACACTGGTTAAGGCATGGTGTGGGTGACCGTGTTCTACAGCCTCCATGCATTCAGCTTTTATGTTGCCAACCTTCTGAACTGATTCTGTTAACCATGAGATTTTCTGTTCAAGAATTCTTTTGCAAGTGCCCTGAGCTTTGCTCATCCTATTTCATCAAATCTCATTCCACACCCTCTTGGAATAAGAAACTGGTTAAACTCACAAAGCATATACATGAAGCTGGTATTGGCATTGCTACAATGGCCAATGAAGTAAATACAGAAAGAAACTTTGCTCGAGTTTAAGACAAGGAGTCCCAGACCTCAACTCAATATCTCCACACCATCCAAGTTTGGCCTATGCACAAAACTAGAGTGATAGAATTGAAGGCAAAAGTATGGATGCCAAAGGAAAGACTTTAACATAAATGTTTAAAAGTTGTGGGCCTAGGCTTATCTAAATCAACCCCAGAATTGTTTAATAAGGACATCTTTGAAGGGAACCTTAATAGTCTCATTGAAATCATAAGGCATGGCACACTGTAGAAAGTGAGGTACCAAAAATGGATTAGACTACAAGTATGTTTTGTTACTTTCTGGGGTATTCAGCCTCAAAAAAATAATATAATCCTGGGCCCCATGTACTAAATCTTCTTCACGAAGGTTCAGCATGGACAATTCCATTGGAAAGAGGCTTACACATTTTTTCTGAACAATCATCAGATTTCTGTCTCTCTCTCTTTTTTTTTTAACAATTTTCAAAAGAAACTTTACTTTTTTCCCCAGTTTTAACAGCTTGCTTGTGGGAAAGCCTTTATTCTATTGTCCCGAAAACATCTATCTCTATAGGGCTTTATGGCTGGCTACATGATATCATGGAAAGAAGATGTGGGTCCCAGATCCACCTGAGCAAGCCCAAACAGATGGACTTAAACACTCTGGCTTCCATAAGGATCAAGTACAAGGTTGTCATAGAGATTAAGAGAGATAGCCGAAGTTATAAATGGATAGCGTAAGTGAGGCATGTAGAACAGAAAATCCCCCCACCCACACACGTTCACTAACACGCGCTTCTACTCTGGTCCTCAGAATGAGGCCCAGTCACTCCTCACTGACACCCAGCTACCCACTAGAAGGCACGCTCTATTTTTCCAGGTTACACATTCTCAGTTACTTTGACCATATCTCATAGTCCCTCAATACTCCGGTTCTCCTTTTGGTATCCTCAATTTTCCCACTTCCTTCTCATGAATGCACACAAAATTTTTAAGCTATGAGTTAACTAACATGGAGAAAAGGAATATTTAGTGCTACTTTGGAGGCCCTCTGATTAACTCAGCCTAAGATACATCAAAAGTCTGGCAGCTTACTTTATTTGGGAAGAGCAAGTTTAGTTTGCAACTTGGGGGAGCCAAAGGAAAAGTCAGCATGATGCTCTCCCTTGGTCTTTGCCTGGCTAGGCCAGAGGTAATTGCCTACCATGCACATAACATAAATGCAAGCATGAGTCCTGCCATTTTTGAATTTGAAACATTTATACTCTTGTGGTCCCTCCTTACTTGCCTTTGAACATACATCACTTGGTTTAAAATGACTAGCTCTAATCTCCAAACTCCTTTTGTGCACAAAACAGGATTTTTCAGGTGAACGTTTAACAAAGTGAAAGGAATCTATAACAGATAAGCCAAGTTTCTCCTAAATCAAGCATGGATTTTGGAAATAAGGAACCAATTGTTTTGTCCGAAGCGTAGAGATTAATTCAACTAGTTTTTCAGCCTAGAAATAATTAATCTTTCTTTGTGAATAGAGATAATTGCCATAATATGTCGAGTGATCCAGGCAGAGAGAGTACGAAAGCATAGGTCCCTTTTGAGATGTGGATCTAAACGTGTTCACTGATTGCTTATATTCCAATTTACTGGCAAGAGTGTTCACAACATTGAAACTATTTAAAGAAGGAGTTCACTTACTTGGAGAGACTGAATGACCCAAAATAAAATCAAAATGTTCACATAATCTAAAGCTGACAATTAGTTATGGTAACCCCCCCCCCCACGTCTCCAGATTTGGAGTCATCACACATAAAACAAATAGCTTAAGAATATACATTCGATTTCTGTGTCAATTTCAGATCAAGACTGAAATAGAACCTTCCAACAGCAAGAATTTTCTTGATCAAAGGTTATCCATCAGTTTCCATGCTAACTGTGGTGGCTGTGAACTTGAGTTTCATGACCTTCTGATCTTCCCTCTGTGATTTCCCATGCTGGTCAATATGCTCTTGGCCACCGTGCACCTTCCACTGTCACCACACAGATAATCTCCTTGCTTGATGCCTGTCTTGTACTCCAAACTGAGAGCTTTGGCAGAACTGAGGCGGTGGCAGATTTGTTGCTGCCTACCCCAGGATATGAAACTGAGCAGGCATCGAGTAAATATTGAATCATTTTTTTCAAAAAGCTAATGAATGTTCTTGAGAACAGAGCTAAGAGTGAAAACAGAAAGGCTGTCCATTTCTCATCCTTGGAATGTAAGTTTAAGAGTTCAATGCTTTCCTGGTGTACCTAGCATTGCGGGTCATTACATAGGGACTCAGTAACTATCTAACTAGGCTTCAGGAATTTAAAGAGAAGAAAGTGCAGGTAAGATGAAGTGCATGAAGGTGGGCTAAGAGGAATGCTGTGTAACACCTTGCTGAAGAACAGTTGACGGCTGGGATGTAACGTCAAGGAGAACATGGCCCAACATGTGATTACCCGACAATGGGTGATCTGTCTCAGCAAAGCCATTTGCAGCCAGAGCCTAAAAAAGCAAGCCTGAAAACTAAAGCTGGGGAAATTAGAAAACACAGACCAATGAAGCAATTTGGGTAAGAGTTTTCAATGCTGGCAGGCATCATTCCAGCCTGAATCTATCACTTCTTAGCACATTAAGTGTGACCTTGCACTTAATCTCTGCAATTCTTTTTTGTTTGTTTGTTTGTTTTTTAATCTATCAACTGGTAACAGTGAGCTGTGTCTTGCAAGGCTTTTATAAGAGGGAATGTGATAAGGCAAGTAATGAGTTTGCCAGGAGGGGCTTTAATATTATTACCGTTTTTAAGGGAAGCACGGATAATACATGCACACAGGTAAGACGTGAGCAATAGGAACCTCCATGACAAAGCCAGACAAAATGGGCCAGCTGAAGACAATTGAAAATGTGCACACGGAGATGACGGTTTTTGATAAAGTACTCATAATGAAGTCACAGATATTCTTTCTTGTGAAATCATAATATTTTTAAAGAAACCAGTTATAATGGTAAATGTTAAAGTCCTTGCTCTCAAGTCAAGAATGTACTATTAAATCGCGAGAAACTCATCAAAAAAATAAAAACCCCAAATGGGAAAAAATTTTCATTAATATCTGAATTACTGACATCTGAATAATAAAATACCTGAAATACTATTGTCACTGAGCCTAAGATAACTTAAATTTTAAGATAACCTATTATTTTACATAATACATAGAAAAAAGATACTATTATTTTATATGCTTAAAAATGCTGCCAATTAAACTGTATATGCTGTCAGTAAGACATATCTTTTTTTAGAGATATTAAAATGTAAAGAAAATGTGCAATGAAATACAAAATTTAGGAAGGAGAAGTTAGGAAAGAAAATGTGAAGCATTTCATAACTAGAGTAGTTTTGAGGTCACCTTGGATATGTGTATGTGTATTTGCACATGCATGCGTGTGATTCTGGGGGTTTTCAAATACAGCATCTCTTCCGCGGTCTCAGAACTGGCTGGTCATCATCACTTTCTTTATGGTGTACACGTAAATTTAGAGTTCTTTGTAAGTTTCCTGCCTTTCTTTCTTTCTTTTTTTTTTTTTTTTTGAGACAGAGCCTCAAGCTGTCACCCTGGATAGAGTGCCGTGGCATCACAGCTCACAGCAACCTCCAATTCCTGGGCTCAAATGCGTCTCCTGCCTCCGCCTCCCAAGTAGCTGGGACTACAGGCGCCCGCCACAACGCCTGGCCATTTTTTGGTTGCAGCCACTATTGTTGTTTGGCGGGCCGGGCTGGATTCGAACCCACCAGCTCAGGTGTACGTGGCTGGCGCCTTAGCCCGTTGAGCCACAGGTGCCGGGCCTCCTGCCTTACCTTCAGAAAGCAAAAATTCCTGTGATGCCCAGTGAGCTAGACGAGCCTTACTATCCATTTTCAAAGTGTCGGGTAAAACACAGTCTTGACACACAAATCCTGAGTTTGCCTTCAGAGTTGGGCCTTTTATTTTAATGCTAACAGGTTTAGGGAAATGAAACCTAAGATTACTTCTAAATGGATTACTGTGAGAAGAGCCGATGAGTGGAATGCTGATACTACTTGGAGCATTTGCACTTAAAATGTTTCAGTTCCAACACCTAATTTTATGGGTGGCACAGAAAGGTTTAGATAAATAATTCAATTATCAAAGTGAGCATTTTTCCCCAAGATCTAGTTGTGTGCACATGTGAGTACGTGTGTATGTGTGTGTGCTTGTTTGCAATTACTCCTTTATGCCGTCTGCAGTCACAGAGGTCATGTATTTCAAACTAGCATGATAGATAGCCACACTCATGATTGCAAAACTTTTGCCATTTTTTACTTTTCCTTTTGATTGATACATTTAGGGTAAAGAAAAATATGTTGGCTAATATTTCGTTATGGTTAGTAGTTCCATTTTATTGATCATTTATTAATTACATGTGCTCTAATTTAGGGGAATTTAGAACAGAAATAGTTTTTCAATCACAGAGATAAAAGGGCAAGGAGAAGCCAAAGCCTGGAATATGCAGCCACATGACTGCTTTGTTGTGGAATGACCTATTTGATCCACGAGGACCTCTGTGACTTTTAATATTTTGCATATAAGGTGAAATATAGTATTGAATACTTCTTATGTGTCAAACATTTTACATAAATAGTCTCAAATTGGACCTCCCAATAAACCTGTAGAATTAATATTATTAAACTCCTTTTTAGAAGAGAAAACTTAAACATAGAAGTTAAGTAATTTTTCCAAATTTTCACAATGAGGCAATAGCAAGGCTGGGCTTCAAACTCAACTTCTTAGTCATTTTAAAACTTTTCCTCTTTCATTGCTCAATGCTCTCTGTAATTTACTGAACTATGAGGTGGACACTCACTTCTCTCTTCATTGTAGTCCCTCAAGATTCATCTTCTGAAAAATGCTTAAAAACATCAACCCCTATTAATGGGCTATCTCCAAAGAGAACTTATTGGTTAACCTTCATTCTAGCAATAGATATATTTCAAAAATGGTGCACCAATATGTTGAATAGATAAAGAGCTTATCTACCCACCAAAATAAGTCTCAACCCCCCACTAACTCTATTCCTCACTCAGCCAAGATCAGCCTATACCATGCAAAAGGCTTGTTGGAGAATGAATATCACATCAATTGCACAAGAATGCAAAAAAGAGACTAACTGAATTACAATGTTGACAATGGATTTTGTTGCATTTTGCATAGATGCAAAAAAATAACAGAAGATTATTGCTACTATTGCTTCAAAAAATAACAAAAGATTTTTTTTTTCTGGAAAGAGGTAGCTTCTAACTCAGAAATGTTGATGTGACCCAACCTTATTGTGAAAAATCAACCAGATTATAGAAGCATGAAATAAAAGAAGCAGCACAGGTGATTGAGGATGTCAGAAAGCTATCCCATATTCTAACTATATGATCCAGCAATTGCACCACTTGGTATTTACCCAAATGAATTAAATACTTAAATCCACTCTAAAACTTACAGATGGATGTTTTACAGCAACGTTATTCACAACTGCCAAAACTTGGAAGTGATTGAGATGTCCTTCAGTAAGGGAATGGATTAATGAACTATTCATTCAGACAATGAATTATTATTCAGTACTAAAAAAAAAATAAGCTATTGAGCCATGAGAGAAGATATGGAGGAAATTTAAATGCAGTTTCTCAGGGGAAGAAGCCAGCATGTAAGGGCTACCTACTGTCCGACTATATTACATTTTGGAAAAAGCAAAACTATGCAGACAGAAGAAGACCAGCGATTTGCCAGAGGTTATCCATGAGCAAAGAATGAACAGGTGGAACACAGAGGATTTTTAAGGCAGTGAAACTATTCCGTGTGATACTACAACATTGGATAGATGTCATTACTCCCTTATCCAAGCCCATAAACTGCTTAAACAGCAAGAGTGAACCCTAATATAAACTACAGACTTTGAATGACAATATGTCGCTGTAGGGTCATCAAATGAAGGAACATGCTGGTGAGGGGTGTTGATAGTGAGTTCATTTATAAGTGGCTGAGGGAAGGAGATACATGGAAATTTTCTGTACTTTCTGTTCAATTTTGCTGTGAACCAAAATGGCTCTGAAAATTAAAGTTTATTAGTAAAAATTAAATTTAAGAGTTCTTTTCCATATTTCAATAACTAGTCCATGATATTAAAAATGAAAGTGACAGGCTCTTTTTAAGGGCAAAAAGAAATAACTTTGGTGATAGGAATATCTCACGTTACCTAATGTCCACTCTGCTTCACAGATGGCATTGTCCTGGGCACAGAATGGCTTGGAGGCCCTTAAACATGGTCCCCCAAGTCTGGGATATTTGCTGCCAATCTGTCATGCAAGCCAGCTGTCTTGCTTTCTGTCACTACATCAGAAGTCAGAGGCACTCCAGAAGCTGCTTCTGGAGGATCTGGATGCCTGGAGAAAGAGTATTGGCTATTTACCATCACAGTAGGGAGCCAGACATCTGGCCAGAGCCTCAAGAAAGGGTGATGAGTATACAATGAGGGAGATGAGAGGAGAATAGGATGGATCCAAGAGCATGGGAGATGAGGTGAAGGGAAGAGGGTTTTGCTGAGATTTGGAGTTTCACTTACCCAGTAGCAGAAAGTAATGCACCTCAAACTTCCACCCTCAGGAAGAAAATATGCTCACCACCTAGCAAGGAGGAGGTTTGGGGATCTCTGGACAAAGGCAAGCGAGCCACGAGCAGCTCTAAAGAGCATGTGGAAGCAGAATTTGATTGAGAGGCCTTTTCCTCCATCAAATTGAAGTTTTATTAGCCAGCCTCCAGATGCTTCTCAAGACAGATTAATATCAAGTTCGTTGTTCCACTTGAAATTGAGGAATAAGAACGGCGTGTTAGAGCCCAACACGTGGGAAGCATTCAAGAGCCCCAGTAGGAGAGCTCCTCTGCAAATAATTTATGAGTGAGCTCTGTTCTGTTTTGTGTCGGTCACCTTTCACGTGCCAAATCAGATAGGAGAGGCCAGGGGACTTTCTGCCTTCCCGAAGTAGTAAACATGAGTTTATTGTCTACACTGACTGCAAAAAGGTGGCCCCTTCTGCTTGTGCTGAGCTATGCTTGAGAAAGCACTATTTCTCAGAGGACAAACATCGGTGAGCCTGCCTGCAGTACATAAACAGAAATAGGGCAGAGATTTCCAGGAAAAAATCCAAACTAGGAAGTTAATGGCTTCCAAATGATGGGAGCCAGCAGATGACCGTGAAACAGACACTGGGCTCACGTTAGAACAGGTGGTTGGTATCCAGGAAGTCCCAAAAGACCACTCCTGCTCTCAATTATCAGGAGAAGGTGTCTGGGGTGTTTTTTTTCTTTCACTGGGACACATGAAATGACTTAATATGACTATCATTTTGGCTGCAGTTCCCTCATGAAATGACAGAATGTAGACACCTCTACAAAACTGCACAGAACACCTGAGAGGGTGGCAGCACTCCCGGGCCAAGCTGTCTTAGGCTGAGTGCACAGTTTCCGCACTGGAGGGCATCAGAATGATACGCTTACCCTTCAGTGCTTCTTGGGATACAGAACAGAGAGCTTCTCCCACTGTCAGACCTCCCATGTGAAAAGAATCTCTGTGGCAAAAGTTCTTGGGAATTAGTTGGGTCCAACCACCCATATCGAAAGGGGAGGTACTAATGAGATAATGAGCACAGTGTGAATCCCCTTTTGCAGGGCTCCCTGGTTTCTGTTCTGCATGGAACTTGGAGCATTCCCAGGGAGTGTTAGTGATGGAGTAGGGCACTTTCCATTTGGAGAGGTGATTTTTATTATTATTACAGGCTTTTGTCAGTATTACAGAAATTGGGGGGAGTAAAAGGAAAGGGACTAATCACCAGTGCTATTTACTAAACCACATTAGTCAAAATATTGCATTTTAAAACCCCTTAAGTTGTTATACATCATCATATAAGTCATCGCCAAGTAGTAATACAAATTCTTGAGAGTTATGTTGACATGGAATTTGTCAGCCGAAGTGCTGGAAAATTTACCTCTGCTCATATATCTGTAGTCACATCCTCCAAAGAAATTAACATATCATAATGCTAATATTTCAAGGTAATGTTTTCTCATGAGGATGCCATATTTTATCTGTTAATATCATCTGCGTAAAAACTATTCAATTACAGTATCAAGCTGTATATGATTAATATTAATATCGGCACAGTAATGGTGAGTTTGCAAGGCACAAGAGCCTTGAGTCAACTCCACAGTGAACCTGGGAAAAGAAACGCATTCATTTATGCTAAGTGACTAAAATGGGAGTGATTTTGGAACTCGAACACAAAGAAAGGAAATGAGAGAGCCACTGAGAACCAGCCACCTTCACTGAGTCATGCAGGTAGAACTAGTGGTGGGATTTTCTGAAGACATGGGGGTGGCAAAGGGGAATGATAATAAGTGGTTGGGGTTCTATAAAAAGGCAGCATGGAGATTAGTAGGCTGCAAGTATTTAAAAGCACATGGAAACATTTTTAAGTTACCCATTTTTGTCTTACTGTCCATTTCCTTCGATTTTTTCATTCTATTTTCTCAATAATTTTGTGGTCCTCTCATGCCAAACTGTCTCCATGCCTTCTTTTAAGTTGTACCCTTTGCCTTGGGCTTTCTACTTACTTTATACCTCCAAGCTTTCTTTCCTTACTCTAAAAATTACTCCTAAAATCTCATTTCTTCAAAAGGGCTTCCTGACTACTTCAAAGCCTGCCCCAGATACAGCTTCCTCCATACACTTAGGCATCCTTTTCCAACCCATTACATTCACTTATAAATTTGCTTGACTGTAACTTAAATTCAAACAAAAAATATATGTGTATATCCATGGAGTCAGAGCCCAGGGCTACACTAATCAAGAAGGTTGATCACTGTGAAAGCCAGAGGCTCCACTTCGCCTTATGACTACTGACAATACCATTAACAGTAACTAGCCATCTTGCATACCCTTGCCATTGGTCTTGAAACAAATCAAGCTTAAGAATGTGGCCTCAAAAATCCTCATTTTGAATAAAAAGTTATTGAGCTTGTACCCTGCTGCTGGTTAAGTCTGAGATGTGTTGAAAGAAAACAGAATATGAAGAAACAGCCTTTATTAATATGAATGCTTCATTGAGGAATGAAGCTATAATGTCACATAATGCCTGGGTCCGTGCAGTTGACATGAAGAAGTGTGCTGTGTTGGGGGGGCGGGGATTGTGTAGTTTTAAATGTTTAGTTGTTATCTTTTCTTCACATGTAGGAATACCACAATATTTTGAGATTTTCAGGGGTGGAAGCAAGAAAAACTCTAAATCTGGTTTTGTCTGTATCATCTCCCAACTAAATAGGGGAGGGACATCAGTGTGGCTTACACAAACCATATCTGAAGCCTGGATTTAGCTGACAGTGTGCAATCCATAAAGTTTGCCCCTTTTTCCCTGCCTCCTCCCCCACCACCACTTTGAAGGCTGACAAGCATAAATTGAGGTAAAACTAGGCAGTATGTAAAGCAATTCAGGTTGAAATGATCTCTGCCCTTTTCATCCACCTCTGTGTTTCCCCAAAGTGCCTTCAGAACTGTAATCCCCAAACCCTAGACTGCAGAGTAGCACTAGTCTGTGGCCTGCTAGAAACTGAGCCACACAGCATCATCACTTGAGGTGTGCCTTCTGTCCAAATACCCCTTGTGTCCATGGAAAAATTGTCTTCCATGACTCTGGTCCCTGGTGCCAAAAGGTTGAGAACCATTGTTCTAGAAGCATAGCTGCACCAAGGGCAAACAGGTGATACTTGGCAAAAAGAAAAAAAAGGTTCTATTGTTAAATAAGTCTTAAAAATATTGATTAAAACAACAATAAAGAGACAAGATATTTAAGAAATCCAGCAAATCCTCTCCTTAAAAGTAAGAATAAAACTAACAAAACTATCAAAAAGCGATCATTTAAGTACTCTGGAAATCAACCAAAAGTATCCAACAAATTGAGAAGTATTTATTCAAGAACAGCTAAAATTTAGTAAGAGCACTGGGTTTTGTTGTTGTTGTTTGTTTTATTTTTAGGCTGCGAGGATCCCCTTTGCCTCAACTCTGTAAGCTCTGAATTTTACCAAGGCAAGGCACGGCATGGAATCCAATAGCTTCGTTAACTTCATGTGGATGATGGAAAAAAGCCCACATCTGGAGATTTCACATTGAAAAGAGGGAGAAGACCAATGTTGCAGGTAGCATGAGGGTTCATTCTGCTTGGGGCAAGCAACAAACTGTTTCCAGAACTGTACCGGTAAGGTGTGGGAGACACAGTAAGCATAGTGAGTCTGGGCAAATACTCCCATAACCCTGGCAGTCTGGAAGACTGCACATTACCCATGGCCTCACATATGCTTAGAAATACCAAAAAGTTCCCTGGCTCTCACCAAACCTTTGACTGAATGAGATCCTTGTGCATGCGTAGATAGGACATGGAAAATAAAAATCAAAAAGATTTTTAGTTTGCTTGAATTTTTAATTTCTAACCCACCCACAGCAAAGGTTGGAAGCCTTACTGGCTTGAACTGTTTGAGAACAGTCTATGACAGTTCACGGGCTTACGCCTGAGACCTGGTAATTCAGGTTAACCTCTAAGAAACCAGGATTAAAAATAAAAAACAAGAGTTTAAAATAATTATTGACTGGGACATCAGCAGCCATACGCTGCGAGGAACAGGGAATTCACAGAAATATTCCTGGTGAATCAAATCACAAATGAATAAACAGCAACAATAATCTTGGGGTGGAAAGATGGTCAGAATCCATAGTTGCTAAGCATTCTATCCAATATATCCAATTTTCTACAAAAATGCATAAGATAGCTAACAAAACATTAAACTGTGACCGATATATGGAAAAAGACCGCCACTAGAAACTGTCTCTGAGGAGGCCCAGGTATTAATTTGAGCACACAAAAACTTGAGAATACTTGTTAAAAACATATTCAAATAATTGGAGTAATTCTTAAGAAATTACAAGTATGACCATAATGACTTATCAAAGAGAAAATATCAATAATTAGGTAAAAATTAGATAGATAAACATGGAATTTCTAGAGGTGAAAAGTGTAATAACTGAAATGAAAAATTTACTAAAGGAGTTCAATAGCAGACTTTATCTGGAAAATAAATGTATTAGTGAAATCAAAGATCAATAGAAATTATCTAATCTGAAGAACAAAACATGAAGAAAAATGAACAAAGTCTTAGACACTTGTGGGACACCAACAAGCATAACAACATGTATTTAGTGGAAGTCTCTGAATGAGAAATAGTGAAAAAACAGAAGAAAAATTTGAAAAATTTGTTAGTAAAATCTTTCCATATTTGGTAAGTAGGCAGGGCAGAGGATTTTTAGGGCAGCAAAGCTACTCTATGTGCTACTATAATGGTGAGCATATGTGTCAAATACCATAAAATGTACAACACCAAGGGTGAAACTTAAACTACAGGCTTTGGGTGATGATGACGTAGGTTCATCAACTGCGAGAAACGTATCCCTACGAGGTGATCTGTTTGATTGGGGGGCCGTGCATTTGTATGCCAGGACGTAAGTAGGAACTCCCTATATCTTCTGTTTAACTTCATTGTGACCCTAAAACTCCTATAAACTTTTGGTCTATTAAAAAAAAGCTTCCCAAACTTAATGAAAAACAATATATGCAACCAAGAAGCTCAACAACTCCAAAAAAGATAAGTGTAAAAAAATCTCTGTCCAGATACTTCATAGTCAACCTTTTTATAGTCAAAGAAAATCCTAAAGGCAGAAAGAGAAAAAGTGATTTATCACATGTAAGACACAGAAAACAAATAGCATACTGACAGAAGTAAATTCAACTGTATCAACAATCACATTAGGTGTAAATGGGTCAAATGCGCCAATAACAAGTTAGAGACTGTCACACAGGATTAGCAACAAGATCCAACTCCACTCTGTCTAAAAGAGACATATTTCATATGCAAAGACATAACTAGGTTAAAAGTAAAGGGACAAAAATAAAATGCATACATATAATAACTGTAGGAGATCTAGAATGGCATTAACAGAAAAAATAAAATATCAGACAATAATATACCTTAAGACAAAAAGCATTGCTTGAGAAAAAGAGGGAGATTTGCTAATGATCAGTTATGGTCAACTCATCAAAAAGGCATAAAATTCATGAAGAAGATAAAAAAATTGTAATTAATTTGTTATTTATTATGTTCTAAACATTTTGTTATGCATATAACAAAAGAGTCCCAAAATATATGAGGGAAAAACCTGACATAACTGAATGGAGATTAGACAATTTAGGAATAATAGAGATTTCATTACTATACTCTCAATAGCTGATAAGACAATTAGGCCAAAACCAACAATGTACGGGAGAATTGGACAGCATTATCAACTAACTTTGCCTAATTGAAATCTGATAGAACACCACACAAAATGATAGCAGAACACACATTCTTTTATGTTCCACTGAGAACATTCACCATGTGCTAGGCATAAAAATAGGTATAAAACAAGTCTCAATAAATTTACGTGGATTGTAATCATGCAAAATATATTCTCTTACCACAATGGAATTCAAATAAAAGTCAACAACAAAAAGAAATTTGAGTTATGCTCAAATATTTGGAAATTAAACACATATTTTTAAATAATCTATAGGTCAAACAATAAATCACACAGGAAATTAGAAAATACTTTGAATGGGTGAAAATGAAAGCACAATATATTGAAATGTGTGAGATGCGGCTAAAGCAGTGCTTAAAGAAAAATGTATAGCGTTAAATGCCTGTATTAAAAAAGAAGAAGGATCACAAATCAATAGCCATATGCCAAACTATAATAAGACTACCACATTAACATCAAAACTAGAAGAAAAAACAAAATAATAAAGATTAAAGTAGAAATCCATTAGAGAACAGAAACAAAACAGAAAAATCAAAATTGAACATTGATTCCTTAAAGCACTCAAAAAAACTGACAAAATTTTTAACCAGAAAAAAACACTAAAGAGAAAAACAAATCATAAAAATAAATTAGGAATAAAAGAGGAACATCACTACCTGCCCTATGAAAGTTAAAAGGATCAATAAGACATTATATTAAGACTGTTATGCAAACAAATTATATAACTTAAATGAAAGAGACAAATTGCCCCAAACAAGTGTTAATTCTCAAAATTATTTTCAGATGAAATAGAAATATAAAAAGGCCTTTAAAGAAATTAGTAATTAAAAAATTTACACAAAGATAATCTCAAGTACAGAGGACTTGGCTAGTGAATTCTATCAAAAATTTAAAGAAATAATACCAATCTTTCTAAATAGACATTTCCTTAAAATAATAAATTAGTGGCTAATAGGCACATGACAAGCTGATCAACATCATTAGTTGTCTGGAAAATGCAGATTAAAATTAGTATCATGAGATACTACAGCTCCATCTGGATAGCTATCATCAAAATTCAGACAAAAGCAAGTGTTGGAAATAATGTGAAGAAAATTCACTACGTTTGCATATGAAGAGTGGTACAACCACTTTGGAAAATGATATATTATTACACAGTTAAACATAAATTTATCGTATGACCCATCACTACTGCATAATTCTTACGTATCTACTCACTAGAAATGCCCATACAAAAACTTACAAACACATTTCCATAGTAGCATTATTTATAACAACTCAAAAGTAGAAACAGTCTAATGTTTAACAAATGATGAGAAGATAAAGAAAATCATATTCATCAATAAAAGAAACAACATGGATAAATCTTAAAACCACGATGAAAGAAGTCAAACCAAGAAAAGAAGACTACGTGTTGTGTGACGCTGTTTGCACCGCATGTAGAAAAAAGGCAAATCTATGGGGACAGAAAGCAGATTAGTGGGTCATCTGCCTGCATGGATGGGTGGGCACAAGGATTAGCTGACTGCAAACATTCATAAGAAATCATTTTGGTTTGATGGAAATGCTCTGAAAGTGGGTTGTGACGATTGCTTCACAACTTTGTAAATTTACTAAAAATCATCAAGTTGTTCACATAAATTAGTGCATGCTATAATTTTGTTAATTATAACTCAATAAAGTCTCTATAAAAGCAGTATTGCAAAGATTAAATTTGTTTGCTACTTCCCTTTGCAGAGTAAAAAGCACACAATGTCCGTTTTGTAAATTTCAGAGAGAGAGAGAGAGAGTTTACAAACAATTTCCTAAACGTATTTGACTCATGGAATACTATACATATAGTTTTTGAAGAGTTTTGTATTCTTTCTTTCTTTCTTTCTTTCTTTCTTTCTTTCTTTCTTTCTTTCTTTCTTTCTTTCTTTCTTTCTTTCTTTCTTTCTTTCCTTCTTTCCTTCTTTCCTTCTTTCCTTCTTTCCTTCTTTCCTTCCTTCTTTCCTTCCTTCCTTCCTTCTTTCCTTCTCTCTTTCTTTCTTCCTTTTTATAGACAATCTCAATATGTCACCCTCAGTAGAGTGCCCAGGTGTCACAGCTCATAGCAACCTCAGACTCTTGGGCTTAAGCTATTCTCTTGCCTCAGCCTCCCAAGTAGCTGGGACTACAGGCAGCTGCCACAACGCCTGGCTATTTTTTGTTGTTGTTGCAGTTGTCATTGCTGTTTAGCAGGCCCGGGCTGGGTTCAAACCCGCCAGCCCCTTTGTATGTGGCAGGTGCCCTAACCACTGAGCTACGGGCGCCGAGCCTGTGTTCTTATTTTCGATTCTGTCCATGATATACAGAGTAGTATTTTTTATTGAGATACGAGCTCCCATCAACAGTAGGCAGTATGAGGACTCAGCAAGATTTCCAGCTCTCCCCCTTCTCTGCACACTTTCCCCATGTGACTGCTTTGGCCAGTTACATGTAAGCTGAAGTCTGACACCTCTGAGTGGGAAGCCCTTAAAAGACACTCTTTGATTTTCCAAGTTTTCTTCCTGAGCCACCAGGAATCCTGAAGCTTAATATTGAGATGCCATTAGACAGAGAGGCCTCAATCTACCTAGGCTGCTGATGACTATCAGAGGAAAAGCACACCCTTCCCTGCTAGTGTTCTTTGCACATGAAGTGTGAGAAAGAAATAAATGTTCACTGTTCTTAAATCATTGAGATTATTGGGTTCTTTGTTGCCATGGTGTACCTAGCTTACCCTGACCGGTATGTCCTCCAAGTTCATTTACATTGTAAAAGATACTACTATGAGAAATTAAGTAACACGGGGAGTTTTTGTTTTCATCCAAATGCCTTAGATGGTGTATGGCTTGAGAACAATACAGTTGTACAAACGGAAAGCAAATTAACTAGGAATTAACACACACATATGCACAGCCCAGCACTTTTAGATAAATTTACTTTATTATCCATAGTTGTCTGGTAAATATCAAATTGGACATTTAAAGAAAATTTAAAAATGAAGACCATACGTACCATGCTCACTGGAAGTGTTTGGCACAGATTATAACATTGGCTCTAAAATTGCCCCAGATTCAAAAGCCTGGTTATTCCAAGACGATGTGGGTCAGAGATTTCCTCTGGGTCCAGGTGATAGGCAATAATCCTATGTTTCTAAATCTTACTCGTGGAAAATAGAGCAGAGTGGATGTGGCTAATGATAGCAGCTATGCCACACTTGAGTCAACAAAATATAAGCCCAGGGAATATTGAGTAATGTTGGAATACTCAGGGGAGCTCAGACAGCTGGCCTCTGGAGTACGGCAGGAAGAGATGCGAGACTTAGCGACGTAACACGTGGCCCAAGGGATCCACTAGAGAAATAGGCCCACATCCTCTTGGAGCAAACACACCTATGAACCCGGCAGCATTTTGACATAGTCTAGTCACTTACGCTTCTGTCCAATGCAATCAAAATGGTCAAATTAGTGATGCTTACACTGAGTCCCAACTCCAAGAAGAAGGGGATGCTCGTCTAAATGAGCGCTGGGAGAGTCTGTCCCAAAGGCAGGGACACACTTGTGGCAAATGAAGTGCTGCAGGAATGGGAGGTTGCACTGTAATTATCACTCATCAGGTCCTCCCCCTGTCAGGTCAGAAGCGCTCGAACGGGGACAAAAATGGTGAAGAAAAAAATGTGACTTCTTTATAAACCGTAGTTACTACCATTAAGGCACAACCGTTAAATACCTCTCTCACCCAAAGCAGAGTTCTAAGCTCTTGGTACTATTCAGTTTGTGCAATTCACAAAATAATCCTACACGACTCTCATTTTTCTCTTGGGGAAACTGAGGCTACCCTGTGTAGCTACCCGTTTAGAACATGGCCATGCACCTTTCCCAAGGGATCCACGTTTGTACTCTGCAGCAATGATTGCTCCCATAATCCTCTGCCAAACAGGGGTTCTATGACATTGCCAATATTTCAAAGTCCAGATGTTTGGCTTCTAGGAAAAATCTGAAGACCCAGTGAAGTTCGCCCACGTTTCCACGTGACAAGCCCCGCTTGAGCTGAGCAGTAGCTGCTCCCTAGATCAGAGCATACGCTTCCCGAATCTCCACACTTTCCCTGGTCTGCTGTTCTCTCGGTCATTGC
The DNA here is from genome assembly GCA_963574655.1 of Perodicticus potto. Classification (NCBI taxonomy): domain Eukaryota; kingdom Metazoa; phylum Chordata; class Mammalia; order Primates; family Lorisidae; genus Perodicticus; species Perodicticus potto. The sequence goes on from CAUYRH010029627.1 coordinate 51,950, forward strand.
TCAGCTGGCCACTGTGGATGTCTGAGTTTGTGCTCCCTGGTTTAATGGTGCCAACATGAAATGAGAAGCAAGTTGCTGAAAGGCCTGTAGTTCTCTAAAGCAGGGCTTCCCAACCTCGTTCCTACTGACATTGTAGGCTAGATAATTTTTCCCTGGGAGGGGTAGCCGGGGTATCATAGGATGTTTGTCAGTGTCTCTGGCCTTTACTAACTGGATGCCATACCCCAGCCTCCCATGTTAACAACAAGTGGTGTCTCCAGACTTTGTCATTGTCATCGAGGGGACAAACTCACCCCCAGGTTCGGAATCTTCTTGAAATGCACTATTTTTGAGACTCAAAGCTTTTGAAAATAGTCAAACAAATAGAGTCTGTATTTTGTAAATAGCATGGTACCAATGTCAACATCCTGGTTTTGGATATGCTTAATATTTTATTGGAGAAGTCTGGTACATGGGATATCTATGTACTATTTTTTCAATTTATGTGTCTCTAACTACTTTTTAAAGTTACCCAAAAAATTAATGAATAATTGAGCAAGTATTGAATAAATAAATGCATGCTGAAATGTGCACATCTAATATTCTGTATTTTATTGAAGGTAACAAACCTTACAGGTTATATCTCTCTATCCCAGGTGCTTAGTAAGTTGTCTCGTATAAAAAATCATTAGGGGATAGTTAAAGGATTTTTAAGGTAATTTAAACGGAAGTCCAGAAGACTAGAATCTCAGATAGATATCAACCACTTGGTAATCTCTTGAAAGAAAAGAGGTCACCTTTCTTGATAAAGCAATATGCAAAATAAGATGATTGGGGAAAACGATAAAATGAACAAAGAAAATATTTTAATTGCTCAACTTATCTGATCTATTTAAAAGAAGAAAGCACATTTCAAATTACAGAAAGAAAGAAAAAAGAGAATGAGAACAAAAAAGAGGGAAAGTAAGATAGAGTAGGAAGGAGGAAGGAAGGAAGGAAAGAAGGAAGGAGAGAGGGAGGGAAGGAAGGAAGGAAGGAGGGAGGGAAGGAAGGAAGGAGGGAGGGAGGGAAGGAAGGGAAGGAGGGAGGGAAGGAAGGAGGGAGGGAGGGAAGGAAGGAGGGAGGGAAGGAAGGAGGAAGGGAAGGAAGGAAGGAAGGAGGGAAGGAAGGAAGAAGTAAGTCACTATCCTTGATAATGAGGACATGGATGCAAATTATTATGAGATGTGGTTAACTCTGCAAAGAAGCTTATAATTTGGTGAGTGGGAAAAAAATGACATAGCAGTAGTTAATGAGTAAACAGAAGTAGGTACGGTATGCTATGGAAAAGCAGAAAGGGAAAAATTTAAAAAGTCCAGGAGTATTGGGAGATTTTCTGAAGAAGGGCTTTAACTGAGCTCCAGAGAACAAAAAGAAGTGAACCTGGCAACAAAAAGAATAGAATAGCTTTCCGGCAAAAAGAAGTGCATGCTTAAAAGACAGGGAGAAAACACTGGGTTGCTCATCTAGATGACATTGTGATTATTAACCGTCAAGCAGGAACACTGTGCAATAAGCAGGGAAGTAATACTTTTTAATAAAGGAAATACGCATATGTACACACACTAATTCTTTCCATCATCCCTATTTCCTGATTGACTACATTTTCATTATCTGTGCTTTACAGAAGAAGAAATTAAAGCTGAGAGAAGTTAATTAACGTGCTAAAGGTCATGTTTTCAAGAAACAGTAAAACTGACATTTGAACTGTCTTTTTGATTTCCTAATGTACACTTTTTGCTCTGAAAACCGATGCCCAAATAGTGAAATATTGATGGTATCAATTCATGTGAATGAGAGGTTTCTAAATATCTAGCCCTTTTCCACATAAATTAAATAATTCAGTTGTCAACTATTTGTGCCCACTATAGGGAGACATAACCTTAGTTTTTATTTTTTCTACCATATGATCAAAATTTGAAAACAACATATATAGTGAACATAAGTCAAAGGGGACATAATAAAGAATTTTCTGTGACTCTGCTTTGCATTTTAATTTCATTCATTTTGATTTGGATTGATTTAAATCAATGCTGTTTTCCATTGCCAAAAGAAATCAGGGACTGAACCATGGTGCTGATAGACCTTTTTGGAAACATATCTCATAAAAATCACTTTTAATTAGATATTCAGAGATATTCTCTTCCTAATGTAAAACTGAAGTGAATTGTTGTAAAATGGCTGATATGAAAATTATAAATCTCCTCCCCTACATCTGTGATGACATAATTAACCTTTCCCGATTCTCTTTGCTTATAAGAGCAAACCCGGCTTTAGGACCCTTGTAAACAGTGTTCCACACTGCATGATAGATTAATCAGAAAATCAAAGAAAGATTTTTTGTGGTTTAGAAAACCAATATTTTCTTAATCTGTGTGGAAATTCTAGCGTGTAAATAGTTACTCAGTAAACAATTAATGAAGAATGATTATGATATTTACTGAATCACTTTAAGCTTACAGAAGAATTCCTCCTTGCTAGAATTCTCAAGATGTCTGCACAGTAACCAGGATTTTTCTTGGCACAAAGGAGAATATACAAGTAGGTTTAATATACCATTTGTTCTTAAGTGTCTTGTAATCTTTCTACATAATTCCAATTTTCTCCTTTCTGTAGTCAAGGAAATTGAGGAGAATACGGCATTCCAGGTAGAAATGAGGGATAACTTTATGCCTTCCATTGTTTAGAGGCAGACCGGGGAGAACTCACATGAGTGATGGTATCGGAAATTGTTCTACTACAATCAGAGGGCTGTGTGTTAGTGAATAGACTTTGCAGCATAACATCTCTCCTTAGTCTTCTAAAGGGATCTTGAATTATGGCCAGAGTCACCCAAGACTGATGAAAGAGCAAAGAACTTATACCTTTTGATTTTTTTAATGAAAAACAAATTATGTTCCGTGTCATTGGGGTGGGTTTTAATTCATTTGTTGAAAACAAGGAAAACCCACATTTTGTCATTACTGACAGGTAAACAGTTTAAAGAGTAAATATTAAGGATAGTCAACAGTTGTTCAGAAACACAGTTGCACATAAAATAAGGAAATCATCAATAGTATCATATCAGGGAAGACTAGTGGGGAGGGTGCAGTAAAAATGGTTGCTTCACTCGGAGGTTTCCTCTCCTACTCCGAAGGGGAGACTTCTAAGTCTGTCAGAACATGGCTGTGAATACATTGCTCTTGGGTACAAATCCGTACTTCTTTGCCTTGTCTTGTAATATTAGATTTGGACCTTGCAAACATTCTCCTTTTGCCTGTTGGCTCAATGTTTAGTGTTGGGACAACTACAAGGACATTGATGTAGAAAGGAACTCCTCTCACTAGTTCCAGCAGGCTGTTTGTGGAATGTCTGCCACAGTGGCATGGGGAAGTCTGCTTAATGACCTTTAAAGGCCAGCTAGGGTTTTTCTGCACTTGCCAGTAAGTTTTTTGTTCACCCAGAAGGTCTTTGTTAGGGACAAGCTCCACATTGTTTTTAAGCACTCACTCTAGCTAGACCACACAATGCAAAAGGATAATAATCTATGCTATCCATGAAATTAATCCCCCAAATAGTTAAAATTAGACTTGAAAGTAAACACATTTTCACAGAACAATGAAGAGAAGAATGAAAACTCAGCTGGGTGGGATGGCTTACTCCTGGAGTCCCAGCTACTCAGGGGGCTGAGGTAGGAGGATTGCTTGAGCCCAGGAGTTCAAGGTTGCAGTGAGCTATGATGCTGCCACTGCACTGTAGCCCAGGCAACAGAGCAAGACTCTGCTTATTTCTGAATAAATAATAAAAAATATAATGAAAACTTGTAAGGCTGATGAAGAAAACTTCAAAATCTTTACAATATATTATTTACAAATCCAATGAATTGTTGAGTCCCTGCTAGGTGTGAGACACTATACAAGATTTTGAATTAACTTAAAGGTGAAAGGAATATGGCCTCTGTTCTCAGAGATGGTGAAGAGTGGAGACTTTTTTCATGCTGCTAATAGTTAATAAGCAACTATTTATGAAAGGCATGGCAGAGTAGATACATGGAGAAAGGGTAAAAGAGAATTCTTGACTTCAGTACCCTGACTTAATAATAAGCAGCAAGAAATATAGATGTTAAACAAATGATGACAAATGTGATGAGCTTTCCAGAGAGTGTCCATGAGCTTTACACCATGGCCTAGAAGAATTCCTGTTCAATAGCAGACATTTGGAAAGATATACACAAGGAATGCAGGAATGAAAAGATGATCCTCCCGAAGCTTTAATATTCCACAAAATTTTGAGTACAGATTCTTTAAATAATTCACAAAGGATTAAACAGTCTACAAAATTCTTTCATGAAGGAAATTCCCAATTGTCTTGAATATACTTACATTTGTGTATATGCTTATAAAGGCAGAACATATACACACATGAATATAAACACAGTTATTATATAGAGCAGATATGTATATATATGTAGAGAGAGAGAGAGAATACATACACCATATAAATACATAGTTTTTATGTAGAGAGAGTATACACACACATAAATATAAATATAGAGAATGCAAATGCTTGGTATTCATAAGGCGTACATAAACCTGAGGGAATTCCTATCATCATAAATGCAGAAATAACTTCAAAGGCCAGTGAATTTTCTCTGAAGTATAACTCCACCAAAAGTCGTATATCTGATGCCATATGCTAAAACTAGGAGTCATCTGTCTTTTTAACTTTCATCTATAATTTACTCATCACTTTTTGAGAAGTCTTTACATTGTCTTAAAGACTTGCATTGAAACTGTTTAACAAAATATGACATATTGTTCAGATGATAAGTCAACCCTGGATTGACCATCCAATTTTGATTTTTAAATAAACTTTCTATTTCCTAAAAATAATAATTTGTTACACCCCCATTCCCTCTTTTTCTTCAAGTGACATATTCGTAGTTGGATTTTAATTTTTCTAATTTCCCACGGCCGTTTTTCACAAGGAATTCTATTTTTCATTTGTGTGACTATGTACCCATTGATGAATGGAGATGAGCTGAGGATAAAACACTGTTATTTTGAGAACTATTGTCCTTGGTCACAATGAGTAATTTATGTTAGTCAATGCCAGGCTACACTGAACTACAGTGCAAAACTGCAGTGAACTTTAAGAGTTTTCAAGGGTATTGAAACCCATGATAATAAAGTTGAAGTCCATGGGTACGTGGACACACTGGGTACATAGTAACAATATTTTTTCGTACTAGATTTTAAGTCTCTTTTTAGGATAACATGCAATATTTAGACAAGAGCTATTTAAATATGTGATATTGCAGAATTAGTAACAGAAAAGGAGGCAGACATAGGTGCACACCACTTTACACTGCCTCTTAAGTATTACATGGAGAAATCTTTTAATCTCTCCGGGTCTCATTTTCCTCATCTATAGAATTAGTTTGATGAGTTATGTTTTTATTTATAACTCTGAATATTTGCAAATGTTTAACCAGCAGCTTATGAAGCAGAAAGAACACTCAACAATAGCACACCCAGCAGGCTTACGGCAATGAATTTAGGTAGGCTGAATTATCAAAATGCCTCTGTTCTCTCTTTTTCCATTAATATTCATATTAAAAAATGACCTCATGGGGTATAAGATGCCACCTGTAGTCAAGGAACAGAATGAAACCAAACTAGTTCCTGAGGATCGGTTTCAAAAAGGGGTCTCATCTAGTATAATTTGTTTGATTCAGGTAAACAGAGAGCAAATAAAATTTCTATTTTTTATTATTATTATTTTTTTTTGGTAGAAACAGAGTCTCACTTTATCACCCTCAGTAGAGTGCTGTGGCATCACACGGCTCATAGCAACCTCCAGTTCCTGGGCTTAGGCGAGTCTCCTGCCTCAGCCTCCCGAGTAGCTGGGACTACAGGCACCTGCCACAACGCCTGGCTATTGTTTTGTTGCAGTTTGGATGGGGCCGGATTTGAACCCACCACCCTTGGTATATGAGGCCGGCGCCCTACTCACTGAGCTACAGGCACCCTCTGCAACTAAAATTTCTTAAAAGTCTCTCTCCAACTTTCTCATGACCATAAAGAATCTTCAAAATTATAATTATCTACTGTGGATAATTCCTGCATTGTTTAACAAACATTTATAAATTCTATATGTTAGGCAACATTCTAGACTTCAAAGTGTTCAAAATCTAGATTACTCAATGAACTAAAAGTAGTCCTAACACGGGATGTAGCAATTCACTACTGGGTACCTACCCAAAGGAAAAAAAGTCACATCAAAAAGACCCACGCACTACAATTTTCATTGTACCACAATTCACAATTGCAAAGATAAGGAATCAATCTAAGTGCCCATCAACTGGATGACCAGATAAAGAACAAGTGGTGTGTATAGACACAGCATGGAATTCTACTCAGTCATAAAGAAGAATGAAATAACAGCTTTCACATGAACTTGAATGGAACTGGAAGCAACTATCCTAAATGCAGTATCTCAGGAATGAAAAAACAAACACTGCATGTACTCACTTATCAGTAGGAACTAAACAGTGGTTATACAGAGTGGTATAATGGATTTTGGAGACTCAAAAGGGGGAAAGATGGAGGGGAGTAAGGGTACAATGTACATTATTTGGGTGACGGTTATACTAAAATCTTTGACCTCACTACTATACAATTTATTCATGTAACATCAAAAGATCTTACACTCCCTAAGTCTACTGAAATTAAAAAAAAAAAATTAAAAATCTAGTGGGGAGGACAGCTAGGTATATATACGATTGAAGGGCAATGCATTTATTGCTAGAGTGCTCTCGTGAATAATGTGTGTAGGGCCAAAAAGAAGTAATAATATATTTTGCCAGAAACACAGGAAAGTGGTTTCACAAAAGGTTTCAGGTAGAAATGGCTGTTTGAACTTACGTTTTAAGAATAAGAACTTTGCCAGAAGGTAAAAACAGAAATGGAGAAGGACATTCTAGGTGAAGAGAGTGACATGAGCAACTCCAGTTGACAAGAGAGCAGGATGGCTGGGAAGCCGAAATTTACCTGTGAAATCCTCCAGAGCCCTCCAGAGTTACTCAATGATTCATGTGAATTTTTACAGCAGTTTGTTCACCTATCAACTAACTCCCTGTACGAGATTCCGAGGTGCTTCAGGTAAGGAGCATTTCTGGTTTACCTGAAGCCACATCTGGCCCTGGTAGCTGCTCAACAAGTTACTCTTCCGTCCCTATCTGAGGAAAGTGGTGAAGTAGCTGAGCTGTGGGCTGAGATAGATTCTGAGAGATCAGAGCAGAGGGTAAAGTTAGGTCAATAGGTGTTGATATTCATTAACAAATGCCAAAATAAGAAGTTGACTTTTTTTTCTATTAATGAAAATAATTTACCCAGGGTTTTTAAATTTGATCAAAGCTGTGATTTTAAAATATAGCATTTTTCATTGTGGTTGAGCATTTTAAAGTAAAAAGCACATTGACTCTAACCCCTAAATAAGGCCACATAGACCCAATAAGTAAATCAAAGTTCTCTTTTGTAGAAAAATGATATAAGTCATTTGGGTCATGTACCACCATTCGTTTTTATAGTGAATACAATAGCCTTTAACAATTAAAGTTTAGTGAATACTGTAAGCTTCCTCCCCACATCCTTACTCAACATAACAATAAATCAAGTCTCAGATAAACTGCCACACACACACATTTATTAACAAATTGACACAAATCAGTTATTCAGCTTCTGTAAGTTTGATGGGTTCCCAATACTCTGTCCTTTTAGATGCTCTGCCCGTATCTTCTGTGAAAGGCTAAGCAGAGGAAAATACAACAATATTCTAACCGCAGGAGTCGGCTATCTGCCTAATTGGAGTCAGGCGTCCAAGTAGCTTCTAAATCAGCAACTAAAAAAGTAGATTTTATGGATCAAAGTTAAGTTACTCGGATCCCAGATGTGTATATACTGTTGATATAAAGGTAATGCTATGGTTTGAATGTTTGTCTCTCTGATATTCATGCTGAAATTTAATTGCTGTTATAATAGTATAAGAGATGAGACCCTGAGAAGGTTATTAGGCCGTGAAAGTTATGTCCTCAAGGGAAGGATTAATGCCTTCATGAAATGCATGAGTTTGACCCCCTTATTCTTGTTCTCTTGAGGTCCTGCCCATCTTCTTTCTGCCATTTAATAACATAGCACTAAGGTCTTTACTAGATGCTACCACCTTGATCTTGAATGTCCCAGAGTCCGGAAGTGTGAGCCATTAAATTTCTATTTATCATGAGTTATCTGGTCTCAGGTATTCTGTTATAGCAGTGAAAAATGGATTAAGACACATAGGAATGCCTTTATGCTATTTATAGACAAACCAGATATTTTCAGCAATCATATCGAACATTTACTTGGGCTCATTAACAAAGCATCTGATAATGACTGCAGATAAAGTTAGGTAATGTACCTTGCCAAGTTCCACCCAACAGGGTTCCAGTGAGATTAAATTCAATAGACATTTATAGGTCAATTTTTAAATGTCAGAATTTGGGCTAGATGCAAAAGCCAAGACAAATACATAAATTAAAATGTCATGAATTGCATGAATATTTTGCAACCACTGCTATAATGGAGAATGGTGCCACCTGCTTTGTGTAGGCAATTCCATTTTTATATTTTGGTAAATATTCAGTTTTCAAATATTCATTTTCAGAACATATTTCTCAGCTTGTCCTGGGAAATATAGTCATTGAAAGATCAAAACGTATTGCTAGGATATAAAGTAGGGAAAGCTTTCCAGACAATGTGGTATTAGAATTAAATTACAAAGAATAAACAAAACCTTCATTGCTTAAATAATGGTGGAAAATTATGTCTCAAAAAGAGAAAACTGTATGTGCAAGAAAACAAGAACATACAAGAAAGAGGATAAGTCAGTGTTAAAGTATGACCCGAGCTTTGACAAGAGGTTGATTGAAGACCCTACATTATTGGCCCTAGCATTGCAGGTAGCTAAGCCCAGAGGAAGTTATGTGCAGAAGAGAACTGGGCTTCAAATCACATAGACATGAAGGAAATGATTGTAGCTGCCAACAAAGGACACCGGAAAGGGGCACTCTGGATAGGGAGAGTTTTAATAGATCCAAGAACATTCAAAATAAGAAAGTTACTGAAAGAAATGCCTTTTAAACCAAGTTTTATACATATAATTTTCTTACTGTTCTCTCTTTAGGGATAATATATTTAATAACAAGAAAGGAAAATAATAACCCAAAATATGGAATGCAAACAAATAAACAAAAATCATAACTTTGTTATAAGAATTGAGAATTACGAATGTAAAGAAGGCAGAAATAAACAGAGAGAAGTATAGATGGACTGATCCTTGAAGAACGCAATAATTTTAATAGAAGAAGTAGATGTTTTCCTATTGATAATTGTTTATCAGTCCTCTTTTTTTCTCCCACCTTTGACTCTTGTTTATATACTGTGTTGTTCTTATCAGTTTTTTTTTTTAATTTTTCTTAAGTATGGTACTCCAATTCAGAATCTCAAATTCACCAGCTGAGGTAAAGATTAATGCATATTTTTCCTTCTAATTTGGATATCCAATTAATTAGACACCATTTAATTGTCTTGGTACATTGTTAAAATCAATTGTTTATAGTTAACTATTTTAAATTACACGTGAAATTCATGGACACCGGGCATAATGTGAGACTTTTTCTAGACTTTCTTTTCTGTTCCATTGATCTGTGTGCCTACTTTTTTGCCAGTAAGAAACTATGTGGTATGCCTAGATTTATAGACAATCCTAAACTCAGGTAGGACAATTTCTTCAGCCCCGTTATTAAAAAGTTATTTAATTGCTAACACACAGCCATTTATGTTGTCTTAATTGGATAGCTGACATTGATAATCTTTAGAGAACTACACTTCAAAAACGCATAACTTCCAGGTATTTTTATCATATGCAATTATTGGTAGATCAAGTATATTCTGCTATAACTATTCCAAAAATGAGAACATTCTCTTAGTAGATATCTACTATGGACATATTATTCTATTTAGAAGAAGATTTAATTAAATGCCTTCTCCCCACCATTCTTAAGGAGGAACAATTATTGCAGACCTGTTGCTAATCCTTGTCTTTCTATCTCCTTAATTAATATAGCCATTGTTTAAACTATTTTAAATAATATATAAATAAGCAAATTTGAAATCTGAAAATGACTATACCCATCACAGTTTCTCAGAGAAGCTTACAAATTCATAAACAAGAAAAGATGACTTGCAATGGTAAAGTATGGGAAAACATCATGCAGAAAATTGGATCTTTAAGGAAGGCCAAGGTTTAAAGAAGTGGAAAGAAAGTGGGAAGGAAACAGGGCAGGGAAATTAGCTCTTTCAGTCACCGATGTGTGAACCTGACTGTAAGTCTGATACTTCGTGATTTATAAATGTTTTATGTTTCTTTTTTTCTTCTTTTTAAAATATGCATGCTGTACATAGCCCTAAAGAAAGACACAATTAAATTAGAAATCTCTAACTGAAATTATCTGTATCTTTTTTTTTTGTAGATACAGAGTCTCACTTTGTCACCCTCGGTAGAGTGCCTTGGCATCACACAGCTCACAGCAATCTCTAACTCCTGAGCTTAGGCAATTCTCTTGCCTCAGCCTCCCAAGTAGCTGGGACTACGGACATCCACCACAGTGCCCAAATATTTTTTTGTTGCAGTTTGGCTGGGGCCGGGTTTGAACCCGCAACCCTCAGTATATGGGGCCGGCGCCCTACCCACTAGGTCACAGGCACCGCTCTCTTTGTATCAATTTTATCATGATAATGGTAAGTATGGTGCAAAATAAAATTTGGCAAAGTCATGAAAGATTTTTGTCATTATATAAACTTATGTTTTTGCAAGGCTATATTAATTATGATGTACTCTGGTGTGCAAATAGCAATTCTTACCCATAGAACTTAGAAAACATTTCCCTCAGGAAGCTGGGAGGCAGGGATGTCATATCATCACCCTCATCATTATCAACTAATATTTACCACATATTTTCTACGTATCAGCCATTTTTCTAAGTGCTCCACAGGTAAATTGCATCTGATATACACAATAACCTCTGTGATAATTTATTACTAACCCTCTTAACAGATAAAGAAACTGAACTTAGTAGGGATAGGTGTTTTTCACTCTGTCATGAATTTTTTTTTTTTTTTTTGTGGGGAGACAGAGTCTCACTATGTTGCCCTCAGTAGAGTGCTGTCGCATCACAGCTCACAGCAACCTCAAACTCTTGGGCTTAAGTGATTCACTTCCCTCAGCCTCCTGAGTAGCTGGGACTACAGGTGCCCACCACGATGCCTGGCTATGTTTTGGTTGTAGTTCTTATTGTTGTTTAGCAGACCCAGGCAGGATATGAACCTGCCAGCCTTGGTGTATGTGGCCAGTGCCCTACTTACTGAGCTACGGGCATTGCCAGTCACAGAATTTTTGGTGTTGCTGTAGAACGATACAGGTTGTCTAGCTCCAGAGACAGTCAAGAAGGGAGGTTCTTCACCATAATGTCAAGCTCTTCCATGACAGCGGGGATTTAAGATGTTACTAATCATGTGAATGCACAGTACCACATTTAGAGATGAACGTTTTTCACCTGTTTAGATTATATATAGTACTCTCATGTCCTCTAACCTTTGTCATAAACCTGTGAGATAATTATGATGAGTGGTGGTGCTGTGAACCCTGAAGAAAGGGAATCTGTGATTCGAAGAAGTCTAGAGATTTATCCAAGGATTCCAAGCTAATAAGTCAAGTTCAAAAGCCTCAAATGAAACCCACATCTCCTGTTTATAAATCCCGTGTTCTATACTTGCTTTGAATTTTGCTATGAGGTACTCACTTGGTTAACAACCAAATCTTGCTTAAAGTGGAACCACAAGTGGTGATGTATAGAGCAAATAAATTCCCTGGTGACTACTAATGTCACTGAATGGCACTTTGGTGGGGGAGATTACACCTGTGTGGTTTGCATTTACCAGGTTTAATCAGGAATCTTGCAGCAAGTTTAATTAGCAAGGCATTAGGTTAGAATGGAGATAGTGTTGGTAGAGGATCCCCCTCCCTTCAGAATTACCCAACACATTGCCAAACACCAATGGACAAAGCTCACTCCACATGAATGCTTGCAAGGTACTCAACTCTCTCTCCCATTGGCCTCCATCTTATGACCTCAATTACAAACTAGGAACCTGTTGTGTGAATTGAAATATGTCTTTCATTTTTATCTTTTTTAAGAGACAGAGTCTCAGTTTGTCACCCTCTGTAGAGTGCTGTGTTGTCATAGCTTCACAGCAACCTCCAGCTCTTGGGCTTAGGTGATTCTCTTGCTTCAGCCTCCCAAGTAGCTGGGACTACAGGTGCCTGCCACAATGTCCAGCTACTTTTTTGTTGCAACTTGGCCGGGGCCGGGTTTGAACCCACCACCCTCAGTATTTGGGGCCAGCACCCTACTCACTGAGCCACAGGAGCTGCCTATGTTTTATTTTTAAATGCAATGGATGGCAAAAGGCGAATATATAAAGATCCTAACACCATTCTGTTAGGATGGTGCCAAAGATAAACAAAGTTGATCACCACTTAAAATAGTAAAGATAGTTTTTTAATCAATAATATTTACTGAAATAGGAAAGAGTCCAGCGTGAACTTGACTCGACTTTCGTTCGTGCAGCATTGACAGACCGGACCTTTTCAAGGAAGAATGAAGGAGCAGAGCAGCAAGGGTGTGTGGAGACATCTCAAGGACAGTCAGGGAGGGGCAATTGACAAAAAGCGGGAAGTTGGTTCATTTATACGTTTGGTACCTGGCACTGATCAAAGACAGGTTGCTACTCTCCCACAGAAACTGGGTGTCAGAGACTCTCTCTTTAGGTGTGTTTTTCCTAAAGAGTAAATTATTTTAGCAACCTTGAAATTTCCCAGGCGGTAGGAGACTGGAGTCATCATCTTAGGGTTACGGCCTTGGGCTGTTAGAAACGATGCTGGCCCTTGTTCAAGCTTCTCAGTGCTCTTTCATATACCAGAGTTGAGGCCAAGTTGAGAAGAAGAGCAAGGGACCCTCAGAGGGTATCTGTCACAATCTTCCCTCCTCTCTGTGTGGGGGGAAGGGAGCAAGGGAATGGCCACCATGAGCTTGGTAGGCACTTTGAAAATAGACTTCAGAAATGAGTGATCCATTAGTTATGCAAAAAACATAAGTTTCTGTCCAATTTAAATATTGTCCACACGAGGCCCTATGCAAGTAATTAAGATTCATGATTGTGCTCTTAGCAAGTAAGCAGACTATCAATTTTTGCCTCAAGTTTTTTTGTTTTTCTTTTGAGACAGAGTCTCACTATGTCATCCTTGGTAGAGTGTGGTGCCATCACAGCTCACAGCAATCTCAAACTATTGGGCTGAAGTGATTCTCTTGCCTCAATCTCCCAAGTAGCTGGGACTACAGGTGCCCACCACAATGCCTGGCTCTTTTTTTGTTGTTGTAGTTGTCATTGTTGTTTAGTAGGCCCTGGCCAGGTTCGAAACCACAAGCCCCAGTGCATGTGGCCAGCGCCCTAACCCCTGAGTTACTAGCTTTGAGCCTCAAATTTATTTCTGAAATTTCAGAAAGGGTGAGAAAAGACCCTGTTTGTAATCCTGGGAACAAAGGGCAGACACATATTTGTAATTTGTTCTATGCAACGTTGCTTACATTATTTAGCTTCTCTAATACATGGTTTTCTCAACTATGAAATGGCTTTAATAATCATTATTTTTTTTGCAGAGTTGAGTAAGAATTGCCTGAATCATTATAACTGTTACTTTGATAAAGACAAACATAAGGCGGTGTGAGCCTGTAGCCCCAGCTACTTGGGAGGCTGGGATAAGAGGATGGGCTTGAGCCCAGGAGTTTGAGGGTACAATGAGTTATGATCCTGTGGTGCACTCCAGCTGGGTGACACAGTGAGAACTTGTCTCAAAGAGAAAAACATAATAAAGGAAAAGATAAAGCCCCAAACAATTATCTCAGGTTATCAGAGTCCATGAGAAATCCTTTGAGAATGAGATTAAACCATTGTAAATGACACAGATGTCTCTGTATCTGCTCTCATACAATAGGAACACAAAACTTTTTACTAAGTAATAAAACAATTAATGAATAAAATAGGAAGCAATATATTCCCTCTAATTTTTATAAAATTGGAACAAAATTTCAGTACCTCTGGAAATTTCTTTATAATTTCTGAATCTAATTTTCTTCAACAAAATTACATATTTTCCAATCAGTATTGCTTGCTGATTGATTCAAGGGAAAAACAACCATATAAAAATCTAGGTAGGGTGGCAACTGCAGCTCAAAGGAGTAGGGCACCTGCTCCATATACTGGAGATGGTGGGTTCAAACCCGGCGCTGGCCCAAAATTGCCAAAAAAAAAAAAAAAAAACTAGGTTAACAGTGTTAAGTCTCTACTTGGACCATGTAGATCAGAGTAAGTGTCAACGTATGTCCCTTCCTTTCCTCAAATTATTTTAATTAATTCAGGTTTGACGTCAGTTGATATAAAAGTTACCTTGTGTTTTTTTGTTGTTGTTGTTTAAACATGTATTTTTAGTAATTAGGTAACTACTGATTGGGTTGTCTTCTTTTGCTTGGTAGTAGGCAAGATTTATATGTTATTTTAATACTCTACACTAAAATAAGGGTGACGGCAACAAGTAAATTTTATTTTATTCCATTTTTTTATTTTTGGGGGACAGAATCTCACTGTATTGCCTTGGGTGGAGTGCTACAGCATCATGAAGTTCACAGCATTCTCAGTCTTTTGGGCTTAAGTGATCCTCTTACCCCAGCCTCCTAAGTATCTGGGACTATAGGCACCAGTCACAACACCCAGTTGTTTTTCTATTTTTAGTAGAGATAGGATCCTGCTCTTGCTCAGGCTGGTCTCGAACTCCTGAGGTAAGTGATATACCTGCCTCAGACTCACAGTGTATTAGGATTGCACCCTTGAGCCATAGCACCTGACCCAATAAACAGATTTTAACTAACTATTCTTTTAAAAAACTTTAGTGAAATAGATTAACAATTTTGGAGACTTTTTTTTCCAAATTGTGTGTGCTGCTTAAAAATGCTCAAGAAGGCTCTGCGCCTGTGGCTCAACGGGCTAAGATGCCAGCCACGTACACCTGAGCTGGCGGGTTTGAATCCAGCCTGGGCCCGCCAAACAACGACGGCTGCAACCAAAAAATGGCTGGGCGTTGTGGCAGGCACCTGTAGTCCCAGCTACTTGGGAGGCAGAGGCAGGAGACTCACTTGAGCCCAGGAATTGGAGATTGCTGTGAGCTGTGATGCCATGGAACTCTATCCAGGGTGACAGCTTGAGGCTCTGTCTCAAAAAAAAAAAAAAAAAAAAATGCTCAAGAAAAATGATGTTTTGTGTTGAAATTCTTTTATTTTTCTTAACTTTTTTCATATCTTGTATAAAAGTCTCTACAAATCCCACCAATTTCTAATAAATAGAAAGAAATTTTAAAAAGAAACACTATACGAACCAAAAAGCATTAAAGAAATTTACTGTGTCAGTCTTTATTTCTAAAATGCATTCTGTGATTTTGGGACTCAGTCTATTTTTGTTAGTCTTTTCACTTTACTTAGAGATGCTAGAATTTATCAGTGATTGCATTTTCAATGCCAAATATTGGTAACAACTTCTGAGATTATAAGAACAATTATTCCTTTTCTGGTGAAAGGTTTTAAAGTCAAGAATTAGACAGTTTATATAGATGGCTACATAAACTATGTATTAATTTCATAAGCCAAGGTTTCACATTTAAACAGTTTAGTTTCCAAGAAAATGTTTATCCCTTCAAAAGAAGAACCCCTATCTATGTGTAAAATATGTGCATGTGAGTATAAATACAAACTCTGCAGGAAATGATTATCAGAGTTTATGTTGCATTCAGTTCAATTAAACTTTCTTTTTAAAGACTGAATTCCCATGGACATGTTCCCATCCCAAAGAGAAAATGTGCTAATAAAAATATAAACTGTATCCATTTGACTGTATAATTTTTATAGATTCATGAAAAGTAAAGCATTTCATTCATGCTAAAAATTATTAACAAAATATTTACATAGTATTTCAGTTTTCCAATGCTTGAAATTAGATTTTGACTCAAATTATATATATGTGGCTTAGGCTGAGAATAGCTTAAGAGATGATTTGGTCCAATCCTAGGCCACACTGGAGAAAAAAACAAATCACATTGTCAGTAACCAAACAGAACAATTTTTCTTTTGAATTTTCAGTTATTGGACAAAATTCCTGAAATTAATTAATTCATTCATTAATTTGTTTATTCATTCACTACTTTCTCCCTAGCCAAATGTTGTTCAGGGTTCTTCATTAACGGACAAAGCAGACCATGCCCTTGGGATGTGTGAAGCTTATATTCTATCAGGAGTCCATTCGTAATAAAAATATAATAATATATTAGTTACAAAGTGATAGATGAGATAAAGGAAAAGCAGAGCAGAATAGGAAGGACTAAGAGTGTTAATATAAATTTATTTAACATTAGCATATTTTTATATTCAGAAATGTATAGTGACATTATTTCTTTGATTGTCAGTTGTTTTCATAAACAGAAAAAATACACCACAATTTTTAGAGAACCTTAGTTTGTAAGTCAGAGGTCACTCTACTGGTTTTAAGAAAATGCCGGCCAGGTGTGCTGAGATTTCCTTACAAGTCCTAAATTCTGCTGCACGTGGGGCCGTAAGGTAGTGACCTCTCATTTTTACTTGTCAGGAGCAGCTTCATGACACAGAGACAAGAACTAAGGTAGACTTGCACATACAGCTCTAGAAAATGGTTCTGTGACTGAGTTCAGTGCCGAGTTCCACAGTGTCTGTGGGGCCATTCCTCAGCTTTTACTGTTCCTTCCTCTGTGTTTGTAATTCTCTCTGTCTGGAAAACTTTCTTCCACCAGGTTAGTCCCTGTCTGGCCCCTTTTCACCAACAAGTTCTCAAATGGCCCCTTTTCCAAAATACCTTTTTGACACCCATTACGTAAATCACCTGCTCCACTCTGCCATTTTCTGTCATAATAGTAGTTAGTTTGACACTGAAGTTAAATGATTGCTGTTGTTTCCCTTTTCATTGTACTTTGTCCTACAGTTTGAGCTCCCTTGAAAGCCTGTCTTCAGTATGCCTCATTCAGAGCCACAAAAGTCTTTGGTAAGGGATAGATACTAAATATTGATTGAATGAATGATGAGTGCCCCTAATTGTCCATAGTTAAAACATTCAGGGTCAAGATATGTTTCTTTTTAGCTAAATTGTTAGTCATAGAGTAAACACAGTAAAATAAACTTATTGGTTCAGGAAATAAAGCACGGGACATTTGAGTTTCTCTTAATTAAGATTGTGAACTCTGGAGTGCAAATTTCAGTTTTGAGTCTGTCGAATTTATTTAATCTCTCTATAATCTTAGGGAATTACATTTACCTTTCTGTACTTCAGTTTCCTCATCTGTAAAATCAGGGTAGTACTAGTCATGAGAATAACTTCTTAAGATTACAATTTTTAGAAAAACACCTGTGATAAAGTTGCTCAATAATTATTATTGTTTTAAAAATTTATAGACAGCCTGTAATATACAACACTGAGACTGTGCCTGTACATATGATAAAAAGAGCACAAAAATAACTGTTGTATATAGAGTAAGGCTGTGGCTAATGATGTTAGTGGTCACATTTTTAACCAAGTAAGTGCTTCTCTTGAGATGGCTATTTAGAGAAACCCATTTAAGTTGGTGAATTGCAGAAAACAAAATGCTATGTAAAGATGGGGCCATCTCAAAAGCTGCCGAGTATGTGGCTGCTGAAATCTGCATTTGCTGGAAATTTTCTATAGTTCCCACAATGCACATTCTTCTAATGTTCCTCAGTTCTGTAAAGTATCTGTGAGGTTTTTTTTTTTTTTTCATTGAAATGGGTCTTCAGAGACATAAAGTGTTAGAATAAGGCTTTACTAAAATATGTTCTTGAAGTATACCTTCTTAGTTTTATTTCAGATTTCTTAGCTAAAACATTTTGGCTATCTGAGTAAATAATAGGAGTCAGGTCTCAAATATCCTTAAAGTGTGACAGCAACATAATAGTTCCCTTGGTCACAACATTCTCAAGAATTTACATTAAGCCAGAGGCAAAAGCTTGTGTGAGATCCTCCGGACCTCAAATGTGTCCATCAAGTCCTCTTGTAAAAGTTATCTGTGGGGTTCAATGCCATCATCAGAAAAGGGAAGCCAGAAAGAAAGGACCTCAAAAAACCAATATGTTTCTTCAGAACAGAAAAAGCAAAATGCTTCATGAGGCAGGTATTGGCCTTGGGAAATGATGGCAACAGTGTGCATAGAAAACAATTGCTCACCTATGATTTCCTGTGCTAACTGTTCTGATTTATTTAATAAAACACATTTCTGAAATAGAAGTTGACAAGAGCTGGTTTAGACAGGGAGAGAGCTTGTGTGGTGTTGGCTTTAAAGAGAAACTTCTTCTCCTACTTATGCCTAAATTCTTATCTTGGTGATTAATTTTGGAATATTAACCATTACTCTAGAAGTTTTATTCTAATTCTCTCCCAAATATAATCAATATTAACCAAATTCCAATTAAACACAAGGTTACTTTTCTAGGTGATGGCTCTACTTGCCGTCAGACACCTTCCCCAGCTTTATAAAATCTGCTGTATTTGTAAATGAGACCTTAGATAAGGGAATTTAATCCAGAATGCATACAAAAATGTTCATTTAAGTCTTAAAATTTAATAGTGAAAAGATAACCCAATTAAAATGAGAAAATTATCTGAATTGACAGTTGTCCAAGAAGATATACAATAACTAACAAGCTCATGAAAAGATGCTTGAAATCATTAGTTATGAGAGAAATGATACTATTCATACCTAACAGGATAACTGAGTTTGAAGCTTCTTTTAGATTTTATCATTGCTATTGGAATAAGATTCAAATTAATTCAATTGGTATTTAATATTTCATATAGTGTGCTCTCAATTGAAATTTCTCCTCCTGGGGTATACTATCACCACCCTTTACTTCCTGAATTGCTTGCTATTTCTTCCACTGGGCTCCCACATGTCGATGTGGTGAAACAGCTCCAGTTTTAACAAGCCTCTAGGTGACAGTACCTCAGATAGTCTAGGACGAACTGTCACTGAACTGGTTTTTTTGCATTTAAAAGCTATGAAAACACTCACTTGAAAAAGTAGCATGTATTCTAGCCAGATGCTGCTGGCGGTCTTTTTTGTTTTCCACTCTTTCACCGTAGTTCTTTCTTTTTTTTCTTAAGAAGAAAAGAGAAAAACTCCCTTTTTTCTTCACATGGTATTTACCCAAATTATACGTGCCTTTCACGTACACATTCCTTCATGCTTATTTGCTTGAAATACAAAGAGCAAGAGGATTGCTGTACTCCTATTAATAAAAGAAATCTATATGGGAACAAATAAAGTGAAGTTGAAGCATTGGCTGAAACAAATGCTCACCTGCATTTTGTAGACTTAATTTATCTTTTGTTCTTGAAAATACAATTTAAAGTGACTTGCAGGGATTTCTAACTTCTCTCAAAACATATCATGCTTTGTTTAACAGGAAACAACAAGGAATTTTAATGAGAATAGAACATTACCTATTATTGATTCCAAAAACCAGAATCTCATGGAGAATTGGGGGTTTGTTTGCTTTGTTGCTGTTTTGTTTCTTTGGAGATTTTAAAACATAAATCATGGGTATCATTCTAAAGTCTTATCTAATAGGGCTTGGGGCAGCTGAGTGATCTAGACACTGAAAAAAATGCAAAAATTAAAAGAAAACAAAACCTAAACACACACACACACAAGCTTATATTTCCTCAGGTTAGTCTACTAGTCGGTTTAAGAGATGATCTGAAATGTGGTTCTTTGAGAACTAGCTTTAAAATATTCCAGAGGTATTTTTTTTTATGAATTGCAGATATTTCACATTTACTGTGCTAGAATATAAATACATGGACATCTAGGTATCTGTACATTAAATGTATTCCACTGGTGATTCATATACATTCTAGAGTTCAAGTATTAATGAAAAATCAAGTTCACCCAATTTAACAAGTTTGTGAACTTGCCAGCGTGCACTTAGGTTGGCAGCACTGTGCCAACAACTCAGTAAGGTTTCATAACCTCTGTCTATCAGTGTCTCACAGTTATATCTGTGTTGTTGTTTGGTGTTGTCTTGCTGCGTAGCATTCATTATTAAATTAGAGCAATGGGCAAACATTTATAAATTTTTTATTAAACTTGGCAAGAGTAGAAGTGAAATCAGGGATATGTTAGTCCAAATTTATGGGAATAATGCAGTGAAGAGAAGTAAAGGTGGCCAGTAATGACCAGAACAGAATAAAAAAATTGTTGAATACCTTTCAGAAGTGTGTGCGTGTGTGATGGGGGAGAAGGTGGAATATAGGTGAGGCAGGTGGTTGCTAAGGAGGATGGAGAGATGGGGGGAAACAGATTGACTTGTAAGTTAACCTGAGAGATAGGTATTGTGTTTTAAATGATTTTTGACTAGGTCTGTTAGCATTCAGGGAAAGGAAAGGAAATCAGCTGCCCCTTTTGATCTGCAATCAGGTAAGTAGAGTTTTAAGCAAATAGAGGGAAAGCCTCTTCCAATGCTTTCTAATTATGAATGGCATTTAAATCAAAATATTCTTTATACCAGGGAGTCATAGTTTGGGGTGAAATTTCCTTGGATCCTTCGATATAGATATAGATATAGATATAGATATAGATATAGATGTAGATGTAGATGTAGATGTAGATGTAGATGTAGATATAGATATAGATATAGATATAGATATAGATATAGATATAGATATAGATCAGAGATCTTTGTTCTTTTTTTTGTGTGGTTTTTGGCCAGGGCCAGATTTGAACCCACCACTTTCGGCATATGGGGCTGTTGCCCTACTCCTTTGAGCCACAGGCACCGCCCAGAACTTCATTCTTTTTTGACAACTCTATTTTTTTTTTTTTTTTATTAAATCACAGCTGCATACATTAGTGCAATCAAGGAGTACAATGTGCTGGTTTCATATACAATCTGAAATGTTTTCATCAAACTGTTTAACATAGCCTTCATGGCACTTTCCTTTTTTTTTTTTCTTTTCCATTGGTAAGACAGAATTTATTTACAGAAAACACTAAAGCTCCTGGTAGAGAGAGAGAACTCAAGTGGGGAGAGAATAGCTCTCTCCGTTTCTCTCCTGGTCATTCCCAGTCTCCCCCTTTAGGCTTTTAGTCTCAGGGTATATATAGGTGTATGGGTTCCTTGGCCAGGAAACGAATGAACACAGTCCCTTCCGCTGGGGGCAAGGTGAGTGAATGTATCAATGAAAGAAGACAGTCCCTTTGGCCGGGACAAGGTAATGAATGTATCAATGAATGGACACAGTCCATTCATGGAATTGAGACCTAGGAAATTCACATGAAATTGACCTAGGCATAGGAAATGGGGGTTCCACATTTAGTCGTAAGTGTAAAGTGAAGGAGACACCAAGGCACAGGTGTCTCCTTGGCAGTTGTCCGGCCTTTTTGGCTATTGGAGCCTCCGGTGGGGGTTGGAGGTCCCCCTCCTTGCCTGTCATCCAGCCTGCTGGTTCTTCAGCTGGCTGC